>CAJNYU010001954.1:0-109340 GCA_905331475.1 Rotaria socialis | reverse complement strand
TTTAGTCGAAAATATATTTTTAAGTTAATTTAGAAATTCGAGTTTATAGTTTCATAGGCATTTCTGCCAATTACAACACACTTTTGCCAATTGGCAGAAATTTTGTGACACTCTGCCAATTTTTGAATTGGCAGAAAGGAATTGGCAGAAAGGGTTAACACCCAATATGACACACACAACGTTTGCAAGAACAAAAATTAATTTTTTTGTATAGCACAGAGTGCTGATGTTTTTCAGTGCCTCTGAAAACCCGGCGAGGACGGTACTACATGTTTGTTGATACACGCTCAACATAGTCGACTGTTGTTCCATCTTCACTTGTAACTTTTGTGCCACGAACTCAGTATCACCGAGACTGAGGAACAACGTTTTTATTGAGCCGTTATGTCTCTCCTCCGTGGCACGTAATTGCTGAATATCCTGTCGCATTTCAGCGAGCTCCAATAGCACACATTTAAGCTGTTGTCGTTGTCATCGTCGGGAACGCCGTCTCTTCAGGTTTTTGCTCTTTTTCACCATAACATCTGCAAGAAAAGTAGACAATATTAAGTTTTAGCGTAGATTTATGCAATCAAAATGAGTCTTATTTACCTTGCTCCGTTTCCATATGCTCGTATATGAGCTCTTTTTTGATGATGACAGGTGCAGACATAATATTTAAAGATGAAATGTTTTAATCTACAAGAAAAAGCAGCAACCGATTAGATCGTTCCCATAGGTTACAATCAATTTATTGTATAGATAAACAAGATAAGTTTCCCTTGTACTCTTTTAATCCCAATGCACTTTACAGATTCAAAACATGCAATGAGTTTTGAACATGATTTAGTATTATTTCGATGATATAGCGATGTTATATATCGGTCTCATATTCAGTTTGGCTCTTCTCCATTGTCCTCATCAGGTGCCTTGCTTTTGCATTGCCCCAATTCTATTCTTATTAATTCTAAATACTTTGTAACACTTAAACATAGAGTATAAAGCAAGAACTACCACAACTGAACATTGATTTCGCAATGAACGCACAACTTGTTCTATTAGATGATGATTTGATTATCTTTCAAAGATTCGCTTCAATTATGCTTGGTAGGCTAACATCAGGGTGCTTCCTTCAAATGATCTGCTAGTACTAGATTGTCGGGCACAAATAAATTCTCCAGTTGCTAGTAGTAAGACACTGAAACTAACACGGTTCAATCCGTGCGCACATCACAATTTCAATTATACTTTCATTTTAGGTGTACATCTGATGACATGCATATTCCTTGCCGAAAAATCACTCCGTCTATGGTAAACCAATTCTTGAGGGTGTGGGTGTGTGGCTGTGTGAGTTTAGAAGAAGACTTCCCTACCCACATCCACACCTATACCCACACCCACACCCCTCACCTACACCCCACACCCGTCGATATTATTTATATAATTATTGGTATCCTCTTTCTGATTGAATGATGCTCACTTTTTAAGCTATCATACTGACAGGTGATATTTATTCTATAAAGATAAGAGTATGACAATGCCTCTTACTCAAGAGATAATATTGCTTACATTTGTTACTCCTCTGAGTGATACGTAAATATAAAGTACTATAGTTTCGATCAGCAGTTTGTTCTTTTTTCAATTCGACTTTCGTGTGAAACATAATATGTATAACAAACATATGTTCAATAAGCATGTAACTGGAGATTATACAACATATTAAGAATGCAACGATGCCGATGCGTTTTTCAACACTTTTGTTATGTCTTCTTTTCGCTCACATTATTATACTCAGTTATCAGCGAGACAGAACGTGATGGTATGACAACAGAACGGAAAAAAACGATAATCTCCCTCCGCTGGAGTCGAACCTACGTCTTCTGCTTTCCGGGCAGCTGTACACTGTAAAAATAATCCGCAGAATAATAAACGGAAAAAACGTTTTTGATAGGGTATTTTACAAAAAAAGGGTTTATGAAAGTGCAACGTATCATAAACCCTTTTTTTCCGTATATGACGAAGATAATAAACGGTCTTTAGGTTTATGACTTGGGAAAAGGGTTTATCAGATTTTTCAAAACGGAAAAAAGGTATGTGACACGTTGCACTTTCATAAACCCTTTTTTTTACAATGTACTACCACTATACTAGAAAGGAGCGTGTATTATTCGTCTGTTCCGTCTTACGATCGAAGGGGAACACTTCGGTTGTAACAACTTTGTCATACTATCGTTACGAAGACCTAGGGTAGAGTAGCATACGCATCAAAGTCAAGTCTTGATGGGGATATTGTTGTTAAACTGCAGTTATTTTGCAGTCTTTTTATCATCTTAATAAATTTTATAGGTACTCTCATCTTGGTATTAATACTTGTCATTGTCACATCGAAAAAGTTTGAAAAAACACATATCGCCACGGTAGAAACGTCGTCGAAAATTCAGCAGTCAAGCAAGCATTAGTATAACGCTTTTTAACCTCCACCTATCTTCAGGACGAGGGCCATACCAATGAGAAAAGCAACATTTTGTGTATAAACAATGTATAAAAACGTTAATTTCAAATCGTAATCACTTTCGTTCGCTTTAAACTTCTTTTTATATCACACTATCATCATAACAATCTAGAAAGACAGCAATATGTCGGATAAAAAAAAGTAAATAAGATCTTTTATGATTATAGAAGATTGGATTATCTTATCTGATTGTTAGATCTGAACACAGTCTATTTAAAAAGAATACATAGGCATAATTATTTCTATTTAGGATGGTCTGATACTAGTAGTATGCATATCGAACGATATGAATCGATATCAGCCGTGCTAACAAATGGAAAAGTTTTAATGATTGGTGGAGCTAATAACCGTGGTATTCTAAATAGTACTGAATTGCATGATCCATTGTCAGGAACGTGGACAATTGTTAATAGTATGAATGATATACGATTTTTGCAAGCCGTATCTGTATTACTGGATAGAATAGTGTTAGTTACTGGTGGAGAGGATGCTTGTGTTGGCCCTCTAAATACTTCTGAATTGTACGATCCATCAACAAACATGTGGACAACCGATAGTACCCAGTCAGACAAACCTTTGAAAATAACGCGTTAAAACCAGTTTAAATTTCGTTAAAACAGCGTTTTAACGGTAACCAATCATTAAAACGCCGTTTTAACGATTTCTCGAACGCGTTTTNGTTCATTTTTTGAACGAAGTAATGTTCGTTTAGTAACTTTAACGCGTTACGAACGCGTAGAAATGTGCGCTTTTTACGATTTTTTTTTCGTTGAAATTTCGACGCGTTTTTACACGTTTTTTTAAATAGTTTGTCTGACTGGGTAGCATGCATTTTGGACGATTTTTTCACACAGCATCAGTATTAATTAATGGAAACGTATTAGTTGTTGGTGGAGTCAGTGATGAGTATCATATTACAAATACTGCTGAGTTCTACAATCCATCAACAGAAACCTATATGCCTATTGATAAAACGAAAAATCTGCCATCTTCGTACAAACCATTTATATTAACAAGCAAAAAAGTGTTTGCCAATAGTGAGAATAATCGTACAGTTTTTCTCAACACAGAACTACATTAATCATTTTAAACAAATTAACATTTTAAATGACCGTTAACTTTCGAGACAATCCAGAAAAATTAACTCTATTTCCTATGAGTACAGTTTCTACTAAAAAAGACAAGAAAACATCACAAAAAAGAATTCTGAAAGTTCACTTTTAGTCTTCTATATGTTCTTGAGGCAATGTTTTCGTTGTAATATGTGAAGATTGGGCTTATGTCAGTTGCTCGTGAAACTGCTTTGATGTGGATGTATGAATAAACCACGAAAGTAATCTTTAAAAAGAGCAATGCAAAATAAAAATAGGTGAACGCTGAGAAATTTCTGTATAGGTAACAGACTCTGATGTATTTCAAGCAATCTTCGCAGTCTGTATGATAATTTCGTATCGGATCATATAGTCGTTACTTCAAAAACTCGTTTTATTCGTTTGAATGTGCACGATCTTCTATAACGGTAAAGATGTGGGTAACTGAGTGAAGTCTTCTCTTCACCCTTCTTCAACTGTCCACATCGCCTTTAATCATAGTCCATCCTGGAGTCAAACATCGGAATCCAACAAGACTTCCTGTAGGCAGAATAGTTCGAACGATTCCTCTGTACTATCGATTCAAAGCGTATGTGTCACACACTTTATAACCAAAATACGCACCAAATCGAGTCAACTATGGAAGATAAACACCAGGGGTCGCAACGGGTCAACTTTTCATGGACCGACCCGACCCGTTGCGACCCGTCAGTTAGACGCGCCCGCTCGGACCGGCATAATCCGATGAACTATCTTTTAATCATACTTGAGATTGATAAGATAGAAACTTAATGCACCATTTAGAAAATGTTTCCTACACGTACACAGTATGACTTTGATTTCTTAATAAATTTCAAAAGATCTCCTAATTCATATGAGAGCAAAAAGTATCACAAGTAACGGATGCGTCAGAATAAATGGCGGTCTCAGCATTTCTTCAATATTCCTTTCAGCTTTTATAGTTTTGAACTGACTTTTTTACCAAAAGATTCAGCCGTGAATGCTCTACAAAACCATTAAAAAAGTGAACCACATAGAGATAGAAACAAAAAAGCGATTGTAGTAATGCACAAAACAAGTAACATCAACAAATTTCGAGCGCGAACTACAACTTCCTGTATTTATGCGTTCTCATATCGAGCTATGAGACAAATTTAACTGCCAATTTTGTAGGGCTTCAAAAGCTCTATCTTATTAGTATACTGAAAACTTCCATAATCAAAACATGTTGGATAAAATAAGTATTATTTTTTCTTTAAATTTTCTAAAAAAACGCGTTTTTTCCAGTAAATTTTCGTTTTCTTGAAAAATTCATGCTACTCCACCAAGTACTATTTTTTTGGTGAAAACCTTCTGTTTTTTTTAAAGGTACTGGCTGATACTATGGAATATCATGGAGTTATACATTAATTCTGCAGAAATATTACTTCGTATCGACTAAATTCAAATAAAAAGCCGAAATATGCCAGAGGCAGACTAGTTGACCAAAAACTGTATGCTTTTGTCAATATTTTTTAGTTGAAATATGCCTTCGCATGTTTCATTATATAGTGCGCTCATAATTGCATCAGAAATATTACTGTGAAGCTTTCTAAAAGTGTTTTACTAGCAAGAAAAAGCGCAAATTAATTTGAATACAAGTTCTTTGAAAGTTGATATCGATGTTTGCTAGAAGAAGTATTACTACAATAATTGCTTTGTTTCTATCTCCGTGTGATTCACTTTTTTGCGGTTTTGTAGAGCATTCAAGGCTGAATATTTTGGTACAAAAAGTCAGTCCGAAACTATGACAGCTGAAAGGACTATTGAAGAAATATTGAAACCGACAATTATTCTGACGCATCAGTTATTTTTGATGCATAAGAAAAAAATAGAACAAGCCGGTCCAGGTAGACCGAAGAAATACGTGACCCACCCAGCACGTTGCGACCCCTGGTGTGGATGTTATTATTCTTTCCTCTCATATCAGCACTCACACACTCACATTCAAAGTTTCGTGTGACTTTAAGATACTTTTGTAAATCATAGAATACGACTGACGAAATTCCGCTTCTTTTATGTTTATTTCTCATTTTGCGACATTAGTTCTCGAAAGAGAGAATGAGTCGTTCATTTATCAATCCGACACAAGATGGCCATGAAAGTATCACAACAAAGCCAAATTTGTATTTCAAATTGTACCGTTTTTTAAATTGAACTTTAAAGAAGCATTAACAAACCGATTGTCATTCTGCGTCGCTGAAAAAATAAACCGTCGAAAGCCCTGATCTTTAACATAATCCTCATTCTTTGCTTGTCGTAATGCTTCTTCTCTGCTTTCTCTCTTTGTTAATCGGTTTTCACATCTACGTAGAAGCAACCTTTAGTAGCATTGTTGAAGAACGATCATCGCAATACTAAAACAATACGAAATAGAAAAAAAAGCGTCAGCTGATTATAGATCAACATATAGCGATGCAGAAAGGAAAGACTTGAAAATGTCAAAGAGAAAAGATATAAAGGTGTTGCATATCACATCAGTTTTTCATCATTGAAAAAGAAAATAATTCAGTAGTGACGCCGTGTTGAAAGGAAAAATAACCCTTTCAAATCTAGTGTGCATTTCGTAACTTTATACGTACTTCAGAAAAAGAGAAGTTTGTCATTACTATGAGACAAAATTTCTTTATCGGTAAGTTTTGTCTTTTTTGTCTGTCACTAGAAAACAATGCTCCATTTTTTTGTTTAGCATTAGTATTCATCTTTGCATCTCCAACTCTAAATCAGCATGTTCTAACCAATATTCCATTCGAATGCAAAGGCCGTCTTGATGGATTTTGGCGTGATTTGAGGTACTGCGATGTGTTTCATGCGTGCATTGCCGGTGAACATAAGCGATCATACGGATGTCCACAATTTGGAGAAAAATTCTATTTCGATGAGAAAGCTCAAATGTAAGTTCCGATCTACGAATTTTTGGCTTTGACCCTTGCCACACATACTATCACTATTGAAGAAGTACTCGTCAAAAAATTTACTAATACGTTTCGAACAGATGAATCTGAATTTGTACTTCCATTCAACTCTATTTTGTGAAACACGATTGAAAATGAATATTGCAAATATACAGCGAAAAAATTCGATTCAGCACCGATCGTCATCTGTTCCATTGAAGGTGACTGGCAAAATATTGATTAATTCTTAGTTTAATACTTGCTAATTATAAATCATCATCACATAATATTGCAGACAGATAGACTGAATAGGATTCAATGATGCGGCAGACAATGGTGATCATCGATCCTAGCTCTATAGTTCGCGTCTCACAGGATATATTCCTGTGATTGTGTGCCCAGTCGACGCCTGCAATACTAGAGGAGATTAAAGGTTCAACTGTCTGACAGTACGGATTTATCGTACTTCACATTCTGAGGATGTGAATGTCGTGGCAGGATCACCCTAGTCTATCAAAATAAATATGCGCTTGATAGACGTTTAGCAAGATGATAGACCCGTCTCCTGCCTAAATAACTAATACTATGTACCCTGAAAATTATTCGTGTCATTCAATAACAGATTTGATAAACATTTACTCATCTTTATATAGATGCGACTTTGCCTTCAATAAGACGGGTGTCTGTGAAACAAATGATTATTATACTTCGATCGCGACTGTACCAGCATTACCCGGACGACAACCTGGCGCAAAAAGTAAATCAAACAAAATCTATTTGCTTCAACTTCAAAGATTATGAAGTGTACTTACTTTTCTGCATCAAGCTCTCTACGAGCAGTAGAAAATCTTTGTACAACCATGAGAATCGTATAGCTGCCCTAGTAAACAGAGCAAGCTCTAGTATTCGTGATAGTTTCTGTTCGTTTCAAAACTTGATTTTGGTTAAAGTCACCAGAAACTATTCTACACTAGTAGTAGCTGGTGAAATGTGTTCCATCGTTGCTTTGATGATATTTCCAATCTGTAGCTCTGTCGAATATAAGAGCAAATACCTTTCGCATGACAGACTGTCATAAAATGAAACTGATCGGCCGATGTTTTATTGCGAATCCTGCGTTCAGAGACAGATTGTTTGGATGAAAGCATTTCACTTGAAGAATAAAAACACTACGTGAAAGTGTTTCTTCAAGATTCAAACTATCTATTCCCTTGTTGAAGCCATAGAGTGATGATTCGACTGAGCGACTATTTTGAGAAATTCGAAATTTTTGATGAAGGAAGCTTTTTGCATGTTGGAACGACGCTTAGCCTTTTCTGCCTGTCTGAGAAATTTTCAAACATACTGTTTCTGACGTTTCGACAAAGAGCTTCACAATGGTCAATTATAGAAAATTCATTCGATTATGAACATCGTTTTAATTATCAGACTAATTTTCTAGGAAGCTTTCATTCAGTTATTTTTCGTCAGTAAAACTCGATGTTTATGCTGGTCACGGTGTCGGAATCAGTACTAAACAAGAATCATCCTTCTTTTACAGAACGGATCTCTTTGCTTTTCTGTGTCTAATACATGCATGCAATTTATTTCAGACCATTCTTCATGTCTTCAGGTTCTCTTTCATCGAGTCTATACAGAATCATTCGTACAATACCGTCTGCTCTAATTTATTTGAGCACTGTTTTACTGAGTGGTAATGTACCCAATCATCACGCTAATGTAGGAATATCCACCTTGTCAGATTTATCAATCGAACTGCTGCCAGATTGGGTCGAGCAAAATTCTGTCACTACTGCACCATTATCACAATGAATGAGAAACACAATCTTGCTTTCGAAACTTTGAAAATTGAAATTACTTGCCTAAGACCCATTTTCGTAAAGAAACTAGTAGAGAGACAATGAGCTCCCATACTAAAGGTGGTCAGTGATCATTACCAAAAGGTAACTGACCATCTCAAAGTCATTGCTTCGAGTAAATACTGTAGCATGGTAAACATCTCTGCACCACTCTGTGGTCATCCGTCCGTTCTAATAATCGATTGTTTTCCTAAGATTACTCGCTTTCGTTCTCATTTGCTGATTTGACTGGTAGAGATAAGGACAATCTAATAACAACGAACATTGATCTAACAAGAAATTTACTCGCTAGAATATGGGCAGCACTTCTAAGTGAGCATCACCAGAAGAGTTACATGTGTGATTGTGACAACAAGTTCAGTCATACGAAGCTATCGATGTCAGAAGTTTTCCTAACTGAATATATTATCTGGAGTAAGTATACACTACTGCTTTTGATTTCAGAAAAATCGCTACGTTGACAAGGAATTCATCGTTTGCGTGTATAATAAGAAGTAAATATACCTATTTAAGCTAGAGCTCGAACGAAAGTATTTGTACTCGTACTTTTTCGAGTACACGTATAAGTACGAAGTACTTATGACGAAATGCAAGTACAAGTACTTGGTAGTTGCGTTAGTACTTGTACTTGTGCATATACTTATACTTGTACTTATACTTGAAAAAAGTATTAATCAGATATATTTTTATGCGAGGCAAATAGCTATGGAATTACACTTATCTGCAAAAGGCTACTTTATATAATTTGCTCAAAATAGGAAATAATTTCTTTTATTCCATGTATTTTTTAATTTGTCTGAAATTGAAACTTTACTCAAAAGTTTAAAGTAATAATTTTCAACTCTTCATGATACTCTAAGTGAAACTGGTACAGATGGCGCATAAGTATGTTAAGCCTTGTTGTAGTATATTTTTTATTCTAATCAATCGCTAAATGAAAATGATTTTAATTCTTTTACATATACTCAAAATAAAAGCACCGTTGTATCATCGAATATTTATTTCAATGTGTGAAATGTTTTAAAATTTTTTAGTCAAATATTAAGATAGATCAGATGACCTGTTTATGTACATTCAATATTTCATTGGAATAATTAGTGATGTTGACTCTATTTTCGAAGAAATGGCAAATATATGTATATATATATGAGGTTGGCCAGTCGGCCGGGTACCCTAATTCTTTTTATTATCAAAGTACATCTATAATATATAAGATAATAGTGATTTTTTTTACCAGTTATAATACTTGTGTAGTGCTAACAATCTATCAAGCACAATAGGTCCATAACATGTTCGAAATCAAAACAATCAAATATTTTCAGAAAATCTGTTGATATTAATGAACATATTTCCTGAAGACGCTTGATTATTCTGGTATTGAACATGTCATAGACCTCCTATACTCGATAGCTCGTTGGCACTACACAGGTATTATAACTAGTAAAAAAACCACTATTATCTGATATATTATAGATGCATTTTGATAATAAAAAGAATTGGGATACCCGATCAGATTGACCGACTCCATATATATATATATGTATTTATATATTCATATTCAAAAATCTGTCTTTGCGAATCTCCTTTTTAAAACTCTAAGAATCCATATTTAACAAGTTTCATGCCAACTGTTTGAAAGTTCATTACGGCATTATGTATTTGTGTTGTGGATCTTGAATATGAATAGGCATAATTTTTTTCTGAATATTATCGATAATTTTGCTAATATATGAAATTGACCTATAGTATCATCGTCGTTTATGAATATAATAGCTCATTTTGAAGAAACTAGAATGACAGAAATGGACAATTTTTCCACGCATTTCGCAATGGAGGATGGAAGGTTGCTTTTCAATACTGTTATTTCTTTTTGAATTTTGAGCAGATGATATTATAGTGCTTCTCCAAGGTTTCTTACATATCAGCAAACTGTATAGAAAATGCGTTTTTCTATATTTCCATGCATTTCTATATAACTTCATTGTATTCCAGAAGTATTTTCAACTATTTCTGGATATTTGTAAGCATCTGTCATGAATTTCTGTCGCTTTGAAATAGATGGAAATGCTTAGAAATACCTAAGAATACTTGAAGATACGTTGGACATATATAGAAGTACATAAAAATGTAGAATATACTTTCTCATCTTGGGTAGACACCATTATGCACAATATACTATGCATTTATGCATCAAGTTAGAATACAAAAGTAATAACTTTTTCGTTATGAAACACAAATATAGAAGCAAGCATACGTGCCCAACAACTAAAAATATACCAATATAACTTTGAAACCATAAGTACAAACACAAGTAGATGTACACGTACAAGTATATTTTTTTCGGTACAAGTACATCAGCAACTACAAGTACTTTTTTTGTACTTGAATAAACGTACTTTTACTTGTACTCGTCCGAGCTCTGATTTAAACAATAAAAATTGAAAGAAAGCAAATTCTAGTGAAAATAATCATTGGAATAGAAATTTTAGCTAGCATCTTCTTTGATAATTGTTCATTTTCTTGATTAATGCGTTTTTATGCTTCCTTTGTCTATATGATTAGTGTCAATCTCCAAGTGATACATTCAAACCTGCCCATTTTCATTCGAATTCCGTAAGCTTCGTGTATTTCATCCTTAGATAAAGTGCACTAACTAATATCGTACCGCTATCTTGACTTGTGCTACACGATGCATGTTCAGATATTTCATAGTAATCTATAACCACTGAAAACTTCAATAATTCATGGACCATGAGTAACGACGATGGTCGCGAATGAAACTCCATGGTCACCCTGATTGTCACGATTAATATAGCAATTCGAGAAATGCTCTTTTAGAATATCCTAGTAGGATTTTAGTTGAGTTAAATCAAAAAATAACTTCTTTGGTAGCATTTATTGTCCCATCTTGGACCAGGCATTGACTAACTTTTCATGTTTGATGATCTCTGTCTTTTGTTGTTTTATCTTCATCTGATTGTGATATTAGCATGCAGCGAGGCTTATTGATCGTTTAGATATTGAAATAGCATTTCGATAGTATTTATTTTATATTTTCTCATTGATTTCTTTCCTTTTGTTACAGTGGTATGATTTTTGTAGACATAGATTGTTTTTGATATCAACATATTGGTGGTCTACTTGAAAGCAGTGCGTCCTCTGATGTATGAATAAATAAAACGTACATGTCAGTAATGTTTTCGAGCACATTGAACAGGATGAATGAGACTGAGTCGGTAGGCTAAAACGTTTGCTCTGTTTTGCATATAGGTGAAAGAACTCGATCCATATACTTTCTTTATCTCAATTTAAGACTTTTTAATTGTCGACTCGAACGTCAGTTGTAATGGTCAGACCAATGGTGCATATTTGTCCAGTCAATACTGCAATATCTTCCATCGATGTGTATCGGGCTCCAGAATTGATTTTCGTTGCCCTCGTGCTAACAATGTTCCATACGATTTATGGTGGAATCAACAAACTAGGCTATGCGATTGGCCGTGCCGCGTACAATGCAACAATCAACTATTTGGATCGAGCACATCGGCTCAACAAGTTCAAAGTGAAAGCTTAATTTTTTTCAATAACGATTGTCGAGATTATCCACCTATTTTTCGTACAAATAAAAAATGAAGCTATATATGACTGAATCTGTCTTTCCGTCATGCAATTTATAAGATATGGGTGTGAGTGTGCCCAGGTCGAGCATTACGGCTACCAGAAACGGTCGTATACTGCCGTTTCCCACCGTAAATGGGTGTGGGTGTGGATAAAGACAAAACTAAATTTCACACCGACAAACCAACACCCGCACGCTCAAGCTACTTCTGCAGCTTTTGGCTCTGGGAGGGACCGATTTTCTGACCAATGGGAACTGGACGGGGAAAACTGAGTACATACTCGGGTTGCTGGACCTCGATAACCTAAATGAAAGTGTCGTGAAAGGAGAGAAAGCTCTTAAAGTAAGGTAGCCACTACGATACATTGTTTTGACTTCGGTGCATGGAAATGTTGGAATCTTTTAATGTTTTTGGTGGGAGCCTCTTTGTAGTGGA
Source organism: Rotaria socialis (assembly GCA_905331475.1). Classification (NCBI taxonomy): domain Eukaryota; kingdom Metazoa; phylum Rotifera; class Eurotatoria; order Philodinida; family Philodinidae; genus Rotaria; species Rotaria socialis. The sequence goes on along the minus strand of CAJNYU010001954.1, from coordinate 96,911 downwards.
CTTAATCAGACCCATCCCGACGCGAATACTGAACTCGCCATGATTGAAAGAAAGGAGGACCACTATCGGTATGGCGCAGAACCATATACTCTTTCGTGTTTTTATGGGAAATATATGAAAAAATTTAACGGAACCATTGTGATTCAGTAGGAAACGTACGAAACCTTCAAATAACGTTGGAGCCTATGAAGCGTTTCGTTCGAAATGCACTAAATCGTGTAGCCGACCAGAAAATTAGAAGAGTTCCTGCCAAAAAATACAGATCCTACGCATGCTCAACGATACTACCCGTGGTTTCGTGTAAAATGGACCAAACCACATAGGCATACAGAAACTGTCGAGTAGTTCCGCGCAAAAAACACGAAACCTTCGGATTATTAACGAAATTATCGGTGGCTCCGTATCAAAAAGGCGGAACTACTTTTTTGATAAACGAAGTCAACAATGGCTCTGTCGGCATATTACGAAGCCTTAGTTCATTTTAGGAGACTATGTTAGGTTCGGTGGATGATGTACGAAACCTTAGGTCATTTCACGAAACTCTGAGAGGTTCAGTACATGATCTACGAAACCACAAAGCACCTCACGGGACTTGCAAAAAACTCCGTCGCAAATTGGCCGAACCCTGTAAAATCTGCTGAACTTAAAAAGGTTCAGAAAGGGAACCACGAATCCATTTGCACTCCGCAGAACTTTAAAAGGTTCGGTGCAAAAGTGTGGAACTTTTAAGGTTCCGTGAAAAACCTATTTTTTTTAGAGTGATATATATTCAATAGGAAGGATAAGAATATATATATATATATGTTCTGAACATAAGTTAGCGCCATAAAGTCACATTTGTCGACACTAACAGCAACAACTCAGTGTTCACCATTCTCATTGATATAAAAACGTGAAAACAAATCAATTATTATCTACTGTATCACTATGAGAAAATATTTGCAGTAACGACAGGATAATACTTTATTCATGAATGAAAAATCATCTACAAAGAAAAACAGTAGCTCATCAACAACACAGGTAGGAAGAATGAACTGAGAATTTGTTAGTGGCAAACAATAATGAATCTTAATTCAATAATACAAGAAAAAATATTAATTACACATAAAAAAAAGCATTCTAACCAAAATAAACGCCCAAAAGCTTTTGTACACAGCAATAGTTTTTGACTAAAAACTGGCTATTCAACCACCACCAAGTTTTCAAATGTTCAATTCGCTCGTGTACTATCGTAAGAACAATCGGAAATATAATTTAGAAGCAGTCATGAAAAGCGAAGATAACATCTTCTCATCTGTTGTTTTATTTTGAGCCATTATTTGTTCAGAAAGACGGCGAATGAATGTTTTGAAAAATTCATACGTATAAGGGTAAAATATTCAACACTCATAAAAATAAACTTTCATGCCACATTATCAAAATTACGAAGACGATTTCTAGATGCATAGCGACAGGTATCAATAATTTGTTTCGGTGGAAATGGTCGAAACACAGATTGTGAATCAATAGGATCAGATGTATAATATCTATCAACTGATATTTCTTTTATTGATTTTGCTGTTCGAAAAGCAGCATATGTTTCTTCTTCTTTCCGAAAGAAAAGATAAAATATGTCTTGCCCACTCTTTGATGGAACGTGACGAAACTTATAATATTTCAATTGTTGATGGAATCTACCGCTCATATCATTGTTAGTTATTTCACCATCAGTGCGATTGTTCAAGACTAATCTACATTCCATATCTTAATGTACTGAAATCAAATTCGAGTAAAACTATCAACTTAAATATAGGTGAAAGAAGCTCAAAAAAGATCACGCTTTAATCAATACTCTTCTACTTTAACGAAAAAAGCATTATAACTCAGTTTTTTTTAAACAAGTTGATACAAGACATTTTCTTTCAGTACTATCGAAAAAAACTCTCATTCACATGACTAAAGTGAAACGAGGTGTGTTGAAGCACTCTCATCACCGAATATTATGTATCAATGAAAAATGAGATTCAAATTTCTCTATAATTTCATAAATTTTGGATAAGTCTCATCACATTCAGATTCTGCTCTATACATAAGAAAAAAACGCAATCTTTTTTTTAACAGAAATGAAAATCTATTCTCATCTGCTTTTGATATATGCCATTAGTTGACTATTGTCTGACGGTTATGCTGAATAGATAATTATGAAATTAAAAAAATAAAGAAAACGTAGAAACGGTACCTAGTTGGTTTCTTGTATAAAAGTAAAAAGAATGTTTCAAGAAAAGGTGTCAAAAAGGCTCGGCGTCCACAATGGATCGGTTTGCATATTATTCAAGATTATACTTACGTATACGAATGTATGCTGCTTACTATAGATTAAGAATATGACCAGTAAGTAAGATCTCAAATAAAAAAACGAAGTAATACAATGTCAATGCCTATTAGAAAGCAATAAAGCGTCTTGATAATACTGATAGTTGAGTTGAGAGATTGATGTAGCACATAGAGATGACGTGAAATTAGTTTCCCGAATGCAATGGCGAATATTGCTGTATTCAGTCTCTATTTAGGGTGTGGGTGTGGGTAAGTGTCAGCGTCGCTTAAGAGAGGACCCGCAGTCACACCCAAACCCACAGCCGCAGCCACACCCAAACCCAAACCCACAGCCACAGCCACAGCCACACCCTCGAGATCATAAAGGTATCCTATAGGATAGCTCTTACCAGTTATTTGAGCTGAGCTGAACTGTTATAGTCCTAGTTAAAGCAGATAAAACGACATAACGGGTGGCCCAGAATAAATTAGACTGTTAGTATTTTTTATAATTTCTCCTCTATTATCCATATGAGGGAGGCACGTTTTTTTATCAAGAGATAGCGCTTGAAATTTTCTACAAAATTGTATGCTACTAGGCCCACAAAATTGTTTTACATATATTTGAAAAAAGATGAAAAGTAACGGCATATAAAAAGCCGTAAAAAATGACGGGTTGGACATTATGAATGACCGCATTTGCGTCTCATTTTTCTATCACTTACTTCCCCCTATTAGGAAAAAAAAATATACCAATAGATGCAGCGTGAAAAGCTCTATAATCCACATGACTGCTTTTTTTATAGTCACACTTTTTGTTTTGAAAATGGACAAAATTTTGGGCGGTCAAATTTCAATCCTGCGAAAATAATGTAATTTTTGGTAGAAGATGAATTCGTGTCTTTTCTTATTCCGTCTTTTTATAATTTTTCTTGGTAAATTGTAGAGCATCTCAGGCTGCATATCTTGATATATTTTGCTTTTCTAATAGGATGAAGTAAGTGATAGAAAAATGAGATGCTAACGCGGTAATTCATTATATCCAACCCATCATCTTTCACAGCTTTTTACGTGTCGTTACTTTTCATCTTTTTTCAAATATCTCTAAACAATTTTTTTCGCCTAGTCATATATAATTTGGTAGAGAAATTCAAGCGCTATCTCTTGATAAAAACCGTGTCTCCATCATGGGGGTGATAGAGGGGAAATTATAAAAACACTAGCGCTCTAATTTATTCTGGGCCACCCGTCATTAAAGCGAAAATGCCAAATTTCCTGTTTTATTTAGGACAACACGTGATCATGTTAAATTCGAGTACGCTCCACACATAGCTATCTTGAGGCTGTGCCAATGTGTGAATATCGCTGCGGCTAGATGTGCTATCAACACCGATACTCACACTCTCATAAAAACACCCAGAAGTATGCAACCGACCGACTCCTGACCCCCATTACTTTCCGTCAAACTTTGTACAAATTAATTTTTTTTCGTAGAAAACTACTCCAAGGTCCGAAAAAATTAGAAAAAAAATTCTAAAAATTTGACCTCTGATTCAGATTCCCCGACCCCGACTATCTTCGGTAGATCTCTTTCGAAAAGCGGGCGCTGAATTTTTCATTCGTTCAGTGGATACTGAAATCTGATTGCTTTGGCAAACAAACATCCAAACTTTAAAGATATTTAAGCTGCGTATAACCCTTTCTTTCAGAAAAGGAAATAACTTAAAAGAAAAGTGTAATTCAAAGACTTATATGTGGTCGAACGTTCACAAGAAAGTGGTGAACATAACCCAGCCGATCGCAGCCGAAAAAAATGCGACGTATTGTTACTGCGAAATCTGTTCGTTTATCTACAGGGTGTCCCAGAACTCCACCACCGAAAAGAAACTTGAAGATCTCCACTTTTTTTCGATCGAATTGGCTGATTATTTTCTTCGCTGATAGAGGTAAACTCAAGGTTTTTTCTTGTGCGGTAGAAAGTTTATGAATACTATTTGAACTATTACCATTGACTGAAATACAGAAAAAACAGAACTTTAACCTTTAAGAAAATGGTGAAAAGGGTATTTTGAAAATATTTTTCATTCGAGTTCGACTTCCAATCTAACCAATCGATAGAGAAAATTGTTCTCTTTCGATCAGTGTAAAGTTGAGGTCTCCAGTTTGCCCACTCAGCCGCTATAACCATTTTCCCAAGGGTCTCCAAACTCGCTCACACAATGTGTGACCATCCTGAAATGGATCAAGATTAGGGTAACCGTCCATGCTACGTTCAGTGGTGATATCTTTTTTACGTTCTAAAGCCACCTCTAGCGACTTAGTCGAATTTTAAAAAAACAGGTCTCGACAGAATGCTAGAAGTATGAAAATCTCGACTTGGCGACCTTGGATTGCGCTAAAACTCGAAACAAATACCACCACTGAACTTAGTATGGACGGTTACTCTAATCTTGATCCATTTCAGGATGGCCAGACATTGTGTGAACGAGTTTGGAGACCCTTGTGACAATGGTTATAGTGGCTGAACGGAGCAAACTGGAGACGTCAACTTTACACAGATCGAAAGAGAACAATTTTCTCTATCGATTGGTTAGATTGAAAGTTGAACTCGAATGAAAAATATTTTCAAAATACCCTTTACACCATTTTCTTAAAGGTTAAAGTTCTGTTTTTGTCTGTATTTCAGTCAATGGTACTAGTTCAAATAGTACTCATAAACTTTCTTCCACACAAGAAAAAACCTTGAGTTTACCTCTATCACCGAAGAAAATAATCAGCCACTTCGATCGGAAAAAAGTGCAGTTATTCTAGTTGCTTTTCGGTGGTGGACTTCTTGGACACCCTGTAACATATNCTTCTGATTTTGTCCATTGCCATCGGGTTCTTTTTTGTATGCATTTTATAATACTATGTTACGACTTCAAATGACTCAGTAATTTGTATGTTCTTGATTGATTATACATTTCCCCTTTTTACAATCAGAACATTTACCACGATGACATTTACTACAGCATAAAATCGATCTCTTTTTACATGGACAACGATTAGTCTCACAAGAACCAGTACATTTACAAGTATCTCTTGATTTAAAATTTGTAGATATTTGACTTACCTGAATAAAAGCTACATTCGAGAATTTTTTAGTATCTAATTGTCTTAATTCAGCAGATAATGTTTCTGATAAATCAATTATGTCTACTGATGAAAACCAATCATTTATTATTTCATCTAACGTGGCTAGTTTATATTGTAAACAAGATGAATCTTCTTTCGTTAATACATCTACTATTTTGCATGGTAATATGGATGGTGAAGTATTTGTGCGCTCAACTTCTGATATTTTTAGGCCTACTATATCATTAATTTGAAATTTTTTTTTGTTTTTTGACAGAAACGTGATAACTCTTATACTGTCGTTCTATGATTTATAAAAAAAAGTTTTTATATTTTTTTTTCAAAAGAATAATAAAATTAACAAAATTGTTATTTAAAATAATAAAGATGCAAATACTGAAGCACCTGCATATCACAACAAACATTAAGTGTGATATCATATCTATTATTCCCATTAACTTTGAAATATTATTTATTTATCAAAATATTAAATCCTTATTTCTATATAAAATACATATATATATATTTATATATATATATATAAGCAAGTTCTATACTTTAATGTTTAGTTAAGAAAGTTCTAAATACATGTATTTAATAAATTTAACTACTTTTCTTTAAAAAGACATTTTTTTCCCAATCAAAATTATTTTTATTTTAAAATGTAATTATTTATCAATTAAAAATTTTTATTTGCAATTTAATAATTTATTTAATATTTATTTTTCAAATTTTGATCGGAAAACACAATAATGAAATTCTTTAAACGCTTATTAAAGCTAATTTTTTTTAAAGATAATTTCTCAAAACATTTGTTTTCTTAGTATGCATTATTGTTTTTAAATCTTATAATAAAATACTTTTATAGAACCAAGTTATACAAATGCATTTCAATAATAATAGAAGAATTCAATATCGTTTATATATATGTATATAACTTTTTAGAGAATTTAATCTATAATCATCCCATTAAAAAATTTAAATTTTGATAAAATAAACACAAATCACTCTTACATTTCGACTTTTTTCCCATAGTTTTTAAATTTCCTGACATTTTATGATAACTATGATCTTTAAGTCATCACGTAGAAATCGTTCATTCGTTTTCGAAAGAGCAGCTACGGTAAGTTAAAAAAAATGATAAAAGACCAGGGGTAAAAAAAAAGGGGAAATGTATAATCAATCAAGAACATACAAATTACTGAGTCATTTGAAGTCGTAACATAGTATTATAAAATGCATACAAAAAAGAACCCGATGGCAATGGACAAAATCAGAAGGAGAAAGGACAATAGCGTAATCCAGTATGAGTCATAAAAACAATTACACTATAACAATTTCTCTCTTATTTATTAAACTATGTAGTTAGTTTTCTTGAATTTTAGCAAATTACCAGCTGTAAGAATGTAGCATTTTTCAGCTTCATCACGAATTCTTTTATCTGATGATTGTGTTGTATTACTATGATGTATTAAAAAAATGTAATATTTAATTTTTTTTTAATTTAAAAATACTCAGTTGTATTTGTCAAACATGTATCTGATGATAGTAATGGTATAGGAAAATCATCAGTAGTATTACTTGAATCTTTAGTTGTCAACTAAAATACGAATTTATTTATAGACTCGACTATGCGAAATTTACGTCTCCATGATTTAAAGACAAAATTTGACAAATAAATTCAGGTAATTTTTCTTCATTTATAATTAAATTATTTGAGTATTGTTTATGCAGTTCTAACCAAAAATCATCGTTAGTATGTACCGATTGACCAAAAACCATTTCACATGGTGTATTTTGTGTACTTTGTGATACACAATTATTTATAGCTAGCATCACTGGGCCTTAATTTTCATGAAAATTAGGTAATGTTGAAGTTAAAAATTATTTTTTTTAAATGTGGTCTACCTAAACCATTAGGTCAATCATTAGTTTTATTTGTTTCTTGCCATTTACCTAACTTTTTTGTACAACAGTATTCGCTCGTTCAACTAAACCTTGACTTTGCGGATGTCTTGGACGCACATTTATAATGATTAAGTCTGACTAAGTTGATTTGAGTTCCAAGATTATTTTTGCTCTATTAAAACCTAACTAGATGAATAGTATTACTAAATATCTCTTACACACACTCTTTTCCATTGTCAGACTGCAATATTTTTGGTGGTTCAAATGTATAAAAAATGTTACGTAAATGAGCAGCAACATTATTAGCCTCTTTTGAAGGTAAAGCAAATAGCCAGCTAGATTTCGTGAAATGGTTTTTTACATACATAATGAATTTGAAACCATTGTGTTGAACACTATGCATGTCTATTAGGTCAACCTGTAATCTGGTTAAAAAACCAACTGAGAGAATTGGTTTTCCACAAGCAGGTTTTGGTATTGATCTTCTTGTTTGACATGCATCACACATACGTATGCATATATCAATAGCCTGTTGTGGAATACCTGCGTAACGTCGTTTAACCTATTAAAAACCTATCAATTGAAAAATAATTGTTTTTGATGGTATCATCTAACCTCTGACCAGGTTTTATCTCGATCAGAGTGACCAACAGCAACATGACATTCTTTTATTTTTTCATATAGGTTTTCAAATGTAATGAGTGGTAAATTTTTTTTAATATCATAGACTAATTCACTTGATCCAATTTCAATAATTTTAAATGCTTTTTTGACCTAAAACTTAAATTTAGGTGCCATATTTATGTCGTTCGATTTCAAAACACTCAAAATATTTGAATACATCTCATTTTTGATCGTGTATTTATTACGTTTAGTTTCTGCTAATGTATCAATATAAGATTGTAATTAAAAATTAAAAATGTTCATTTTATTTAAAAACTATCGCATGTCAAAAACAAAATATATAACTAATGAGAGAATCAGACATTTAATTAAGTTTTTATCTAAATGTTTCATAGCTATGACCATCACGAAAGTAATTGTTTATTTATTCGTGGTTATATTGCTTTTTTTAAAGAAATCTTAAATAGAAAATTTTTATTTTTAAATATTTTATTAAATTTTAAAGAAAACTCAACAGTCAGAAGTCACTTTAAATTAAAAATTTTAAAATAAAAACAAACAAAAATTAATTACTAGATGAGCCATACGATTTTCTCAATGCATTCCAATCTCAACTAAATTCTCATGTCAACTGTGCCATATATATTCTCAGTTTTAATTAGTCAAATTTCAACCTAAAAAATTTTTCAAACAGATGAAATATTTCCTTATGTTGAGTAATGAACAACCTAAATGACGGTACGTCTGCAGAAAAGATATGTTAAATATTTTATGTCGAAATGTAGATGGTGACATGTTACGCAATCAATACTGATTTGTTTATTTTTTTTGCCCATTCTGTATCTTCTTGTTTCTTGTTTATTGGTGTCTTATAAGTAATCTGTCGTATGATTATCGACTTCATTGAACGATTTCGCCGAGCTTTGTTATGTCCTTAGTATAAATAGTTGAGCCGCCTGCTGTATATACATAGTCAATAAAGATGCCTTCTAGCAATTCAATTTCTGACCATTTATTTCGATTAGACGTGTATCTTTATGAAAGAAATTTACAAGAGGCCACCAAGGTATGCTGATATAGACTTTTTGCGAAATGAATAAATTATGAGTTTCTTTTTAGGAATTGAACACAATAATTGATTATCTCCAGAAAAATAAAACGGATGATATAACAAAAAAAGCACTTGTTTTACATATAATTAAAAGAATAAACGTCAATTACGAACTTGAGCATTATCAAAGTAATTTTTTTAAGGTGATGTTCTTCGATCATATCTTTTGTTTTTACATTTGTAGAAGTGTTAAATGACTTTCAAATGTTAAGTGACCTTGGCGAAGATCCTAAAAAAACAAAAGGTTTATTTTTAATCAAAGAGTATGTATCTTTCGGTCGTGTTCATTATTTTTATCAATGATATGTGTTTGTCTAGAAAAGCAACGATGACAGTTTTACTCGATGAAACGAATAGACGATTTGCACAAGCTGTTCTTGAATGTAAGCATTATCCCAATTCCATATTAACCGAAAGATATTTTTCTAGAAAGATGTGTTTTTTGTTTGCGATTATTCACATAGGACGTCTACCAATGTTTTATTTCGCTTTTTAAAAGCATGAGACTATACTTTTGATTTGAATAACATATGCGTTTAAAACTTCAGAAAGATATTTATTTTAACTGAACCCAGCCTTTTATTTAGTTAAAAGGAAATCAGTAAATCAAAGTGACCTGAGACAAAACTTCAGCATAACCTTGTCGCTAGTTAATTGATATCGGTATTTATTTTCTACAAAGTAAATTTTTCTGTTAGAAATTATATTGTCATGTTCTCGACCGACTGAATAATATTTTCATTAATGTGAATAAATCGAATAGCAGCACTAATGAGTGTATTTATTTAGCGCACTTGCAAATTTCTGTCCGTGACGTCATATTTTCTAGACTTCAATATAAACTATTGATATATTAGTCATTGATTTCTGGGCATCATCTGGTGACGAACACCAAAATGTATATTTGATATATTAAATATACATACCAACCTATATCTTTTATTGCTTAGGCTAGTAAAACTAAAGATTTTTCATCTGGAAAAGGAATGAATTTTAATCGTAGTCTAGCACAATTAATTTTTTCAAGCGAGTTTCATCGACTTATATTGATTTGATTAGCACGTTCTTTGACCGACAAGTAAACATGTATTGAGAGTGAAAGAAAATCCACTCTTGTACAAACTTATATTACAGTACTAGACACGAATTAAATAAATTTGATCTATAATATCCTATTGAGAATTCACCATATGATTCAATATTCCCCGTAGTTGATAATGATGAAGAAATCGATTTAATATCGAGAAATATAAAATAGCTCGATCCAGATATTATTTTTTCAAAGTTAATTGAAAAAATCGATTTGATTATATAATTGATATTTTAATTACTTTTATTTTAGAGAAAATCGAAAACCATTGCCTAAAAGACGAAAAAAGTGATTGTTTCAAACAGATACTTTCATATTCAAATTCAAGATGCCACAAATTTTGTGTTTATTGATTCATCATGATAAAGCATATTATATTATTGAAAAAAGAAAATGTTTCGTTAAAGCTGTTTTATTCATTAATTATTATCTATTTAATATAAAAATACATCTTGCTCAAATACAATGTTGTCTATATGATTTATTACTTATGTGAAGAATCATTTTTCTGTTCGATAATTTATTTTTTCATTCTACATGTCATATATATTCATTTTCAACGACGTCGAGAATTTCTATATTTATCATCATAATTGAATGAATTCAATATTTGATACATACTATAATCAAATATATGATTAATATTATGGAAAGTTTACATACAACCATTAAAATTTATGGCTCATATTCACGTCGTTTGTTTTTGTTCTCTTTAAATGAAAATAATTTCTATTGTATGTTTAAAAATAAACTAAAAAAGAATATTTGAATTCTTTTAAAAAGCATTCATATTTTCAAGAACATCTCATGCTCATGATTATAATTTCGAAAGTTGTTGTTTTATTCACTTTTCAACTACAGATGTGTTTAATCAATTCCAATGCTGTTACATTTAATGCTAATTGAATCAATCTGATTCAAAGCTGTCACTAAAAGAATTTTTTATTTTTATTTTTAGAGGTAATGCTTGAGGTTAAGTTTTGTATATTTCACAATCAATGAGCATTTATTTCTTGTTATTGGTAAGGTTCTTGTTTCTACTGATGATGATGATGATTAATCATTAGAGCTTTCGATCTATATAAGATCATTATCAATAATAATAACATATTTAAATGAAATGATTCGTGAATATTGCATAAAACTTTGATCTTTCGCCTGTTTCAATTAATAATATTCAAATTTACAAATGAAAATAAAAATAAAAATAATTTTTTTTAGTCTCAGCTTTCAGTTAGATTGATTCAGTTATCATTAAATATTTTATTCTTACGATGAAGGCTTCTACTACTACAAAATTAAGTTAATGCTGTCAATAGTCCTCACTAGTCGACGATCTTGACTTCGATCTGTCCAGATTCTTGTTTTTCTTGAATATCAGACAAGATTCTTTACAATCATCATATTCAGACAAGATTCTTCGCGAAAGGAAAGAAACAAGATTCTTGCCTTTTATTCAAGAAAAACAGAAACTTGCCTGATTCATCTGAAAAATAAGAATCAGGCAAGAATGACAAGATATTCAAGATTTTTTAAAATTCAGACAAGAATCTTGTTTCTTTCCTCTCCCAAAGAATCTTGTCTGAAGTTTAAGATGATATGAATCTAGTCTGATTCATCAGAAAAATCTGAATCTGGAATGAATTACAAGATATTTCAAATTTCTTGAAATTCAGACAAGAATCTTTTTTCTTTTCTTTTCAACGATTCTATATATCTTAAAGAAAAGTCCATGTGATATTTTTGTCCATATATAATCGTATACGTATAGACGGTTGGTTAGATCGTTATCTAACTCATTTGTAATTGTGAACCGACGCGTCGAAAGTCATACACATAAAAAGTAACTGTAAGAAGTCAACGGTATGTGCACCACATCTTTTGATCATTGCTTTCGATTGGAAATAGAAAGAAGAGCTATACAAATTAAAAGAATGATTTTTAAAAGATAGATGTTTAAAATAATGATATTCAGCATTATCTTTATTCCAATGTGATAAATGAATATATATCATTATTCTTAACATATTGGCTCATTTTTTTCTTTGTTATAGATTTTTCCTATGAATGATGGATCAAGAAAATTCGGACAATTTTTTTCAGTCGGTATACGCCAATGTTGCTAGTAATTTAGGTAGTATCTATACGTTTATGCAATATTCTTTATTTTCGACTTGCATATTATATTTTTTTCAGAACCAGCACCTCGTACACTGAGACAACGACGGTGGCGTGATAATCGTAAAAGTAGACCTTATCCAACTCAATTATCTTCGCTGATTCCACCTGTTGAACCTATTGTAAATAATTTGTTATAAATGAGCTACTCTAATGTAAAATCTCTGTATTGTTTATTTGTCCTTTAGGATGAGCCACTATTGAAACATTATCTATTTTGCATGCCGACGATGATGACGACAAGGACAACGACGACACATTTTAATAAACTTTTTTTAAATCGAAAAAATTGTTTTTACTTTTTGTTCCTCGTCTTTATTTCTTGTTCAACATTCTTTTTGTGTTTGTGATATGAATTAATTGCAAATTTTGTTGCAATTGTCTTTTACTTTTTTGTGTATCGTTTTTGAAATTCGAAATAAGAATATAACAGTAACGAAAGAGGCAACTGTATTGTTGGATAAATCGGATTCATTTATTTTACAAGAATCTTGTCAGAATGGCAAGAAACAAGAATCATACCAGAAAGACAAGAAACAAGAATCTTGTAAGAATTCCAAGAAAACACGAAACAGACAAGCATACAAGAACACAAGAATCTTGCCTGGCGAGACATTTCTTGCCTCGCCAGCCAAGATTGTACCCATGTCGTGAAAATCGCCGCGATTTTTGTGATTTTGAAAAAAATCGGCGTAAAGTACTGATTAATCATATTTTACAGAACAGTTAATGATTAAAACATACTTTATCGCAATGTTTGGAGAAAAGAACGATTAATCGTATAATCGCCAAAAAATCATATTGATTAATCGCGATTAATCGAAGCTTGTGTTTTACTCAGATAAAAGTTCTTTGTTAAATAATTTATAATTTGACATATATTCACATCAAATATTTATTATAAATGTATCAAATTCTTGTTTTAGTAGTATAATTATTACAGAACAAAAGGAAGTTTAAAACTAATTTATTTGATGTCAGTAGCATAGCATTCATTTGGTTGGACAATCATCACAACGATCAACGTTTCTATCATTCTTTGTATTCACTAGCTGGTTATAAATTAACTTTTAATTGGATTTTTCTTTAATATTTATTTCGATATTATATCTATTCTTTCTATTGCAAGTAATTGAATTATTTGCGAGCGATCGAGGATCTTTCATGTACTTCAGATCATGTTTGATGAATGTATCTTTCTCGTGCTTTTCAAATTTCTTTCTTTATTATCTCTGGCAGTCTCTTTAATAAATTTTCTTGTATTTCATTTTTCAAAGTTTTTATTTTTTATTCATCTTCATTATTTATTAATGAATTAAGACATAAATAATTTGTTATTTTTAAATTCACAAGACTAAGAAAACATGAAGTCAGTGCGCGTGATAATTGATCTAGTTAATAATATTTATTATTGAATTTTTCAAACGAAATACTCTTCATGCATGAGTAGTTGATAGTGTCATAAATGGAAATAGATCGGAAGAAAAACTTGCGCCTTCGTATCCCAAAGAACTGATACAAAAAACCTACCCGTCTAATATAATCCTGTAAAACTTACAGATCATTTCATCTTATTTCATGAAACTAGGCATTCATCGCATCATGTCTTACAGAAAATTTGCAAAGCAAATTTCGTTTGATGGAGTCGAGTAATACTATCTAATATCGTTGGCAGCGCTAATAATAATTCAAAGCGAGAGTGTTATGCCAATAAATAGCAGAGTATCGATCCTGGTATTACCTGAGGATTCCAATGCTGACTTTTTTTCCAATATCATTGGTTATCTATCTCTAAGTTTCATATTTTTCCAATACTTTTTAGATGTTAAATTCTCAAATATCATATAAACCTCGATCAAATCGGCAACAACAGCAACGTCGACACCAAAAACAAGCTTCATCACATATCTTAAATAATATTGATTACTATAGTATATTATCCGATAATGATTCAATTCTTGATATCGAAAATGAATGTTCCATTGGAGCTGAAGAAAACACCACATGTACACAAGATGATATTTGTTATTCTCATGATTCAAATTCATATACTATCACATACAAACCGGATGATGATGATTTTTATTGGAACGAAAATTTAACTGATTCGTCTTCAGATTCAAGCTCACCTTTATACGAAAATTCATATGTTTCAGTGAAGACTGCTGCTACGACCATTATGTCCATGGCAATTGAATTGAATTTTCCAAAGTCTGCGGTTGAACGTATATTAAAAGTTTTCAAATTATTTTTACCTACTCCCAATTTATTACCAACAACATACAGTGCTATCATCAAAACAATAGATGTTATGCCTAGGTCATCATCAAAATTTTATTGCAATTCTTGCTTTGAATTATGTGCCATACGTACTGGAAAAAATTTTGTGGTAATGATCAATGTAAATTATTGAATCAATCCTTACGCAATCGTGATATTAGTGAAGTTGTAACGTTGGATATTAAAAAACAATTAAAATCTATAATCACCAGAAACATTTCTTTAATTGGGAAAACTGAATTAATGCAACCTTTTGACATCAATGCTGGTGCACAGTACAAAGCATCTACAACATTACCAATTCAATTGAATAATACATATAATAATAGTATTTGTCCTATTACTCTCAATGTTCATACTGACGGCGCACCATTGGTGCGTACGACAAAATCTGCTTTGTGGCCATGTTTAGCTTCGATAGTTGAGCTTCCTCCACAAGTTAGAGAAAAGCAAGCGAATATTCTTGTTTTATGTTTATGGACATCATGCATTAAACCTGATGTGAATATATTTATGAATGATTGTATTCAACAGTTACTGGAACTATCAGTTCCATCCTCATTAATTGTTAATAATTTACAGTTTTCCATTACAGTGAAAACTCAACTATTTGTTTCAGACTTACCTGCGAAAGCACTTTTTTGGAAAACAATAAATTACAATGGATACAACGCATGCTCTAACTGTTTCACTGAAGGTATACAATTAAATTTTCTTCCATTCAATTGTTCCTGTTTTGAATCGAACGCTTCTAATGTTTTTTTTCCGTTGCAGGTGTGTACCAGAATCGACAAGTACTTTATCCGTACAATAAAAATAGTTATCGACAACGAACTCATGTTGAGTTTTTAGCAACCGCTCAAGAAGTTGATAATCGTATTTCAAGTGGAAGAAAAGGTAGCAGTATTGATGGAATTAAAGGTACGTCACCATTACTTCAAATTTTTGAGTATCCGAAGCAAATCATTCTGGATTATATGCATTTATGCTGTCTGGGCCACATGTCAACTTTGATACACCGGTGGTTAACAATGTTAAATACTGGAGCACTTGCTGAAATCAATTCCAATTTAGTTTCTCAACGATTTCCTCATAATATAAGTGTCAATTTTAATTACCCATTGAATTCCTGTAGTGATTGGAAAGCGAAACATTTTCGAATTTTTTTATTATCTATTGGTCTTCCTTATATGCTAGTACATTTGCCTCCTATTGTGGTATCTCATTTTGCATTGTATTCAATGTTTGTGAAATTATTACACTGTCCAAAGTCTTACAATGAAATTGACTTAGCCGATAAAATTATACATTATTACTGTCGAACAGCACCTCATATATATGGCGAAACAATCGAATTATTTTCACTTCATTCTCATTTGCATTTACCACAGCAAGTTCTAACACACGGTGGACTATGTTTTACGTCAGCCTTTTGCTTTGAAAGTTCTATCCGTTATCTAAAAAAAAAAGCACACGGAACACGGAATCTTGGTACTCAAATTGCTGACTGGATAAATATTGAAACAATTGTTACTCGACCACCATTCGAACTTTCGAAATCTACGGGTGTTAATAGCATCAATATTAATAATCGTATTTTTGATAAATATCGAAATGATTTTTTAAATATTTTACGCACATTTATTCAGAACGAAAATGATATTGTTTTATTTTTACGATTTAAAGATGTATTTGTTACTTATCACACAGTTTTATATGATCTACCGTTTAGTTGCTGTAGTTATATTATTTCTTACAAATCTACTGATTCTTCAATCAAATATGGTCAAGTTATAATCTTTTTAAAATATCATGATGGTTATTATGCTTATATCCAAGAATATAAAGCCACAGAAAAAAATATATCTGATTACGTTTCTGTACCTGCAGAGCTAAAATCTAAATTGGATGAAATTTTTCCTCTTAGAAGTTTGAGCAAATCATATACTTTTGTACCTATAGTCAATATATGTCATAAGTGTATTCAAGTTAAATTCCATGATTGCGTATTTCTTTCTGAAGTCCGTGTAGATTATGAACATGATTAGACTTTCTTGTATTTGTATCTTTATCTTTTATTTTATATCATAGTTAAAAAATATGAATCTAAACAGAAATTATTTGTATATTCCAGATGGCATCTAATACATATGCAAAGGCATATAGAACCGATCCACGAGTACAAAAGAATGAAGAATTTGCTTTCATCAGCTACATGGAAGAACCGAATAGTTTTAGTGTTGTATCTGTTAAAAGGTTGATTGATGTTGATCAGTTTCGAAAAGGCTTTATTCGAGAAAAAAACAAAAATTATCGTATTACCGTAGAGCGAATTGGTAACTTCCAACTGTGTAAATATGTTCATCAGACATTTCTATTTTTATTGAAGGTACACTAGTCGATATGGAACAGCTAGCCAAGGAAACAGAAGAATTATCTACCTATACAATGAACGCTGATATTGTATCTGATACTGAAGAATGGCTTAAACGAAAAAAATCGGTGATAAACAAAAATCAAGACCAAACGAGTAAGTTTAACTGAAATATTTATTGTGTTCAGGGGTTGAGTATTGATTCACATGTGACGCATGATAATCATTTTAGCTTCAGTTACATTTCACTCATTCATCCAAATAGGAAGATGGCTAATAGCTTATTAAAAAGTACTTTATGATTTAATGAGTACTAGAAGATATTATTTTTTGATTAAAATCGTGATATAGTTTACACTGATACCAAACAGTGTATAAGAAAATATTGTTTCAATATGCTGATATTACTTTCAAAATTGTTGTGGTTGTGCTTCATTATACTCGCAAGAATCAACTATGTTTTTCAGCTCGTTTCCGAGCTTAACTTTTTATCAATAAATTGAAACCTAAAATGTATATTAGACTTATACTTTCGCTAAACTTTCGATGGTCTTTCCAGATGAACCAAAAGATTCTTTTACGACATGGAAAAAAGTGGTGCATCATAAATTTTTTTACTAATGGATCAGCTATAGGGGAATCCATAACTCAATTTCTATTATTACAATGTTAATTTTAATTTGAGAATGTTTTATTTATTACCCGAGTATCTTTTAGTAAAATTCCCTACTGTATAAAAACATTTTAATGCATGTATTTTGCTTATGGACTGTTCACAGTCTACTATTGCAATAGTATTAATATGTATATCACTAATTGAAAAGATTCTAATTTAGTTCTTTACCGTAATTTTTCAGATGTCTTGAATAAAAATTTGGTTGAATTACATTCTTTTGGTAAATTATTCAAACTATCTGAATGATTAGAAGAGTTCTATTTACTTTGATTATTTCAGATTTGGATGAAAATCGAACATATACAACACTAACTACAAGTTCATTCGACGAATTAGATAAAGCTGGTAAAGTCACATCCGAAATATATAAGTACTGTGATATTGATTTTATTGTTCGTATCTAAAGTAGATGTTTCTCGAGTTTCATCGGACGACGACGACGACGACGACGATGATGATGAAAACTGTGATGAGCTACAAGGGAAGAATAAAATCATTGGTTATCAACATTCAATAACTCCTCTCAATCGTGAACCAGCAACAAAGTCGAAGAAACGTAAACTATCAACAATCTCTCGACGATCATCTGCAAAGCGACTTCGACCACATGATATTTCGACACCAACTGCTAATCAAGATACGCCTGATGTTAATCAATCATCATATTCTATTCTCAAAGAACTGAATCATAATTTTATTCATCTTCGTAAGCAAATAGGTGGTCTTATACAATTATATGATCATCATAAACAAACACTCGAGTTAATTTTACACAATCAAAAGAAAATGGTGAAAGCTATGCGACATCATCAAGTGAGGACACAGATTTAAATAAACTATTCATTTATTTTCCCCTAGATTCCAATTATATTGTCAGACGACACAGGAATTCAAACATCAACAAACACTACCAATGGTGGTAGTTGTGTAAGTAGATTTGTATTAACTTTCTTTCTAGCTTTTGTTCTATAGGTTTACAAATTCAGCACAGGTGAAGAACTTGATCTCATTCAAATTCCAGCTGATCGAACGAAACCAAACAAATTTGTTTTAAATGCTATTGATAAAATATTTAAGGATGAACAAGAACTTCTTGATATTGATCCACGTTGTCTTAATACAGATAAACGAATTACAATTATTCAAGGTTAACCGCTACAATATCATCAAGCTATTATGGTCTGTTTTTTAAATTATAGATGCTGTTCAAATCAAGTTTGGTTTAACATGTGATGAACTAGCAACAGTTTGGATACCGATGCTTGAATGTATCAAGTCAAAAAGAAGAAATATTAAAGCTAAACATCGAAAAAGTACTCTCATATCTGGTATGTTTAATTCGTCATGGATATCTAACTATGCTTTGATGGTATTTTCTTGTAGATATCAAAGACCTTAGTGGTTGTTCTGAAAATCAATTAACACAATCGAATAGTTCTATTGTTGACTTTGAAAAACAATCAACACAATTGATATCATTAATACCACAAAACATGAACATTCCCGAAGTAAATGAACAGAATTAATGATCTCATCAATTGAGAAAATATTCCAAAAGATGATATTCGCATTATTTTATTGTATTTTTCGTGATTAACTTGTATTTGAGATTTTCTACGTGTTTTCGTCATTTATAGTATATGTATATTACATTTAATTTGGTTTACTTCTTCCGCTTTGATTTCATGTCATTGATATGTTACAATTGCAAATCTTCATGATTGTTCGTATGTTGAAATTGTGATTTTTTTTGTTGTTATTTTTCTTTGAACTGGTTAATTGTTTTAATCGAAGCGCAATGTATAGTGGTACGTAGATAACTGGTGATTTCTATTATACCAGATGAAAAAAATGGTTTGATTTTTTTTAAATAAAAGCAAATTGAACAGGTTAGATTTAATCGATAAAAATAAATAAAATCTCGATTGGATTGGGTCAAATTAACGATAACGCCATGATTGATGTTCAAAATAATCGGTAAATAAATCGTGATTTATCGCAATAATCGCTGAAAATATCGCAAAAAATCGCGGATTAATCACCGATTCAGCGCACGATTATCGTTTCGATATATCGCGATTAATCACCAATTTTTTACCGATTTCGAGAACATGGGAAAGTTGTATTTATCTGTTCTTCAAGGATTTTGCCCTTGCGGGTGGGAAAGTTTTCTACAAACTTCCTCTTTTCAACTGACCCGTAATAGTTCCACAGAAAAAATAAAAAATGATTGAATTCCGGGTAGATCAATGGGCTAATTTTAACCTTTAATAAGAATAAAACACCGATACTAGTAAGGTACGAAAATGCAAAATTACAGTAGAATTTTGTTTTCGTTTTTTTATATATGGTTAGATAGAGTGTGTCAAGCTGATCAAGAATATATCTTTCATTTGTTTTCAATTTAATACAGTTTTTTATATTCAGCATAGAAAAGGAATCTATGATAGCCATTTATGAGGTTATCCTGATATAGCATGATCATAGTTCAGGTACCACAAGTGTGGAGGAGTCAGAACTTCAGATAAGCATCTTGTAATGCTATCTAGTTTTTTCTACAAGAAACTACAACTGAATTTCATGTTCCATTAAAATCACTAGATGTTATACTTTAAAAGGACGAACTGGGTTTTTCTAGATTTTAGTTTATTGTTGAGAAAGTTCATTTTTGTAGACTTTTATGACAGAATCTGTCTTTTCTTAACTTATACGTGGATGATATCTATAAATTTACCGTTCTCATACTGAAAAATTTCATATATATGGAATCGCCAGAAAGAACGATGTCAACGTAACCCGGTTTCAAAATTTTCTGAAAATTTTTGTTGTTTCCAAAACATTTTCACCTGGTACCCCTCAGTAGACATGCACCAAACCCAAACAGTTTGGGTTTGGTGGGCTTGGTCAAATAAGTTTGAGTTTGGGTTTGGGTATTTAGTTGAAGTGCGAGAAAACCTTTGTTGCCATCCAATATTCAGATATGACAATACAACTTTGTAGTCTAGTCCAAGTTAGCATAAGCAAAGGTACATAAAGTTCAATTAAAATTTCACTGACCTCGGAAAATACTTTTGTAATGACTTAAGTACGTGATAGATTATTGGAAACGTTTTGACAGTATATACTAATATCTTATATATACTGTGCCACAAGTTTTTAGGAAGCTTAAATTTACTATCCATATATTATTAAGCATGATCATAATTGAATCTCAGGTGCTCATTTTTCATTGTCAATTTCAAAAGAAAACTAGCATAGAGCATTCGACATATTTTTATAATCATGATGTATGGTGAGTAGAAGGTTATTCACGAGGGTGTAGATATTGACTTCCATTTGACAGCCATAGCCACACACCTACACCCACACCCAACAGAAATGATATGAAACTAAAATTACAATACTTTAAATAGTTTAAAAAATTCTGTAATTTTTGTCAATACATGGAGTTTTTCTTGGTTTTCTAAAGCGCAATTGTTATGTCAGGAGATATCTGTCCTGCCATAAGTATGTTCTCTCTTCTTCTCTCGGTTTCATTCTATCACGTTTACAATCATTCCATTCTTATTCTCGTATCTATTCTATTTAAGTGAGTGTTGACCTTTAAAGTAAGGGGGGATTACTTCTTGTGAGAATGTAATAATAATAATAATAATAATAATAAGGCGAAATAAAGAAGAAGATTGTAACAGCAATTTTAATGAACTCAAGTTTGCGATGGAATTTATTTTCCACTTGAGATAAAATTGTTACACGATGAGAAAAAATATTTTCTATAATCTCTATGATTATGCTTATTAAACTGTTTTTACTACTATCAAACTTTGAAAAAAATAATTGAGCTAATTTCTTCTTTACGGATATAGGATTTCACAATTGTGGGTTAACGAATATATGCATCTGTTTCCTATGATGCTCATGTCATGCACGTAATGTTACATACTTTTTATGTTCTTATCTGGCCCACTTCTTAAATATAAATTGCAACTTGTTGATAATCTGTGGTTAGTAGTATAACGATGAATGTGCGTTAGATAGAAATTTTTAATGTGTCACCTTGTATTTCGACTTTTAATTATTCAAGAAGCAAGTATAAATAACAAGATAAGTTTATCTTATTGTTATTCAAGTGAGATATTATACAATTCTTTGTTATCTAAAAGTAGATCATAGGGTACGAAATTAGACATAGTTATTATGTGTAAGAGAAAATATATAAAAATGCTTTATGACTACTTTCATAATGATTATTATTGTGATACAATAAAAAATGAACGTATTTTTCGAAGAATGAGTCGAATTTTTATTTCTAAAGTTCACTGTTATCAGGATTATTTAACTTATTCGAAATGCTAATCATGACATTTCTAGTATCCAATGTGGTTGGCATGAGCATTGGTAAATTTTTTGAGAATCAATTGATTATGAATTTTGCTGCGGTAGTTAAAAAACTATACATACTAAATTCGCATTCACTTCGTAGGTATTCCAGTACAGAAATGATTTCGATTTTCTTTATGCAGATTCAATATCTGTAACTACTTTGTATGTATTGCAAAAAATTTGCGTAAATCTTATATAACATAAGCATAAATTTTATTTTAAATAAAAATGGCATCGTATAAATTTCACCATTAACTTTCAGCAAGTATCAATGTTATGATTGAGAAGTTTAGTTATTCCTCTTGATCTCGTTTCAACCCACTCGTTGCGGTTACTCAGAGAACCGATGTATCTAGATTTTATCAATAATGTCTACTACAATTTTCTTAAGGAAATCGATGACTTTGGAGAACATTAATTTCATGTGCGAGAGAAATGCAGGCGAGTAAAAACTAGTAGATGTAATCGCTGTTATTTGTCAGAGAGTGTATATCCTATCTAATCGGAATATTATTGAGATAGGACATTGATTTATACTTGGGTTTTTTGAAATTCGTTAAGTATATTTAAATTTACAGTGAGAATAAACTTTCTTTATATGTTACAAGATAGCATAAGGATTCGATATTTCATAAGTCCACACATTTGTACGGGTATGCTTTATACTGTATATTTCTGATGTGACATCATCTGGTCAAAATGACTCTTATGAAAGATGGTTTACAATGCACTCACAATACTTTTGATCGCATATCAGATATGAACCTGCTTAATCGTGTTAAAATAATAAAGGAATACCCTCTTCTCCCTGTTGATCGCCATTTAGTTAAGAAGAACAAAAAATGAATTTAAGTTTTTCACGATTCTATTTGATAAGAAAAGCATTGAACTCGATCGATCTCTGATAAAAAAACAAAATCCGATGACGATCGAAAGATAAACCCGAGATTGTTGATTCGATTTGGAACTTGCTCGTAATCATGGCCGCCAGTAATCATAATAACTTGTTTTGGCTCTTTAAGTGAGCGAATGATTGAACGATTCCAGTATTTTGCAAGATAGACTATGTCCCCTATATTGATAAAGAGTCCTTGTGAATACCATAGCTGTGTCAGAACATTACCGTAGACATTTCTATTGTAGCTCTATCTCATTTAGTTACACAATCGTTGTGATCTTTACTAAATCCATAAAACGCTAACCACAAGAGTTCTCTTTCATATTTCTTACTCCATTTTTTTGTTATACGAGATGATCTCTGTTAAACAGTGGCTATTCCGGAATGATCGATGTTATCGTTAGCGCAATTTTTATTTTCATCTACTGTTAAAGATAATACACTTCAAATTCTTGAAAAGTCACACAGATTACTTTATACGCAGAAAATCAGATATGACTGCTAATGAAAACATAAGTTTCTATCGATTATCAATCCTGTTAAATGAAGAATTATGGTTTCGAAAATGTAAGTATTTTCATATTTTTATAATTTTCTTTTTATTGAAGATTTATCACAAGAGAGATAAAATAA
Organism: Rotaria socialis; assembly: GCA_905331475.1. Taxonomy (NCBI): domain Eukaryota; kingdom Metazoa; phylum Rotifera; class Eurotatoria; order Philodinida; family Philodinidae; genus Rotaria; species Rotaria socialis. Next base: position 73,350 of record CAJNYU010001954.1, on the reverse strand, counting down.
ATGTGTTGCGAGATTTTTATTTCGCAATTGCTGCCTTTCATTGCAAATCTCAGTCGTAAGGATTATTTTTACATCTACGTAAATGAACCAGAAGATTAAGGAAACGATTATACAGCATATTTTCATAATAGACAGCATCAAATACTTAGCTTCCGGTACTTCGGATCTATGCCAATTTGTTGAGAGATCAATGAAGATACCATGATATGATAAAGTTTTTTCTTCAAATATCATCACTGATATATTTGGTTGACACAAAATGCAAAAAAACGACGATCAACTTTCATTTCCACTATGAACATCGAAATTTTTTATAGTGGATGCAAGGGATTTTTATGTATTTACGGCATCTAGAAAAATGTATATAGATCACATTTCGTTTACTACTCTTATCTGTTGTAATTTTTCATTTAAATGTACGAAAAGAAAAGAAAAACTAAATGTAATGAAGTCAATTGAAAATACGATCTCTTTATGACGTATTGGATATTTTGTTTTTAGATAATTGTGATCAAGTTTGAAAAGAAAGTTATTAAGTTTCATAAATCCACAATACTGAAGCTATTGAAATAAACGTAATTCGAACTTCTGTTCATAGTGATTCCACAAAAATTTCACAATCGTCTAAGACGACACATTTTCTATTGAAATTTTCAATATTTTCATCTAAATGAAGTTCTTGAAGTAAAATTCTACATTGATTATTCTTAAGCTCAAATCAACCTAACAACTAGCCTGTAGAGATAAACATCGTAAGTCACCATACTCATACTCTACGACGGGACATGAAACCGATAAAGAAAAACCGAATACTCACACTGGGTAACCTTTTTACTCGAAGCAAAAGCTTAGTCTGCATAGGAGATCATAAATATTAGTTGGCAACAACTTTACATAATGAAACTTCTTTTCATCCAAAAATAACCAGCTAAATGAATTTTTCCATTTGTTTCTACATCCTGTATTTGAATCTCTCATTGAATAAACATTAATCAGCTATGATTTTTCGAACATTGAAAAAAAACATAGTTTTATTGATGAAATAACATTTTTTTAGATCTGAACATTTAACCAACACTGAAACTTTTATTTTCTGCATAAAATGAATATTTCCGGAAATAACGCATGCTACATAAATCATGCATACCAAATATTTTTTCTTGACAAAATAAATCTCGGAAAAAAAAACAGAAAATATCTTTGAGCTGCATACATAGATATAATGTTATGGAGCTCGCGAAACAGATATATTCGATTTGTTGAACATTTTTCTACGTAATCATCATCAACTGTTCAGTTCAGTTTTCTTAACGAGACGAACATAGTTGAAGTAAGAAGTCTATCTTGGATGCGAATATGGAATTTGTCAAGAACATATGAACATTATTTACAGAAGACTTCGCATTACTGGTGTTAACAGTTTTAAATCCATATAACTGCATGCTGTATATTTAAGATCATCAATTAGATTTTGTATTTTCATTAAATTAGTTGTATATTGTAGAAGTAATATTGATGATTTACGAAAACCATAATGATATAAACAATATTTATAGAATAGTTCATTGTAAATATTTTGTACTTTAAATAAATGTAATGTATTAATATTTGTTATAGGATGTTTTAAATCGAGATGATTTGAAAAAAGTATAATTAAGAAAAATAATTTTATTAAGTTCTCATCGAGCTTTTGTATGAATGAAAAATTATTTTGAATGTTTTTCATTTGACGATGAAACTCTCTATTTATTGTTTTTAACCAATCTTTTTCAAGAAATAATGGATCAGCTGTATCCGGTTCATGATAAGCATCTTGCTCATAATCATAGATATACATTGAATGCAAAAATGTAATACTTAACGTATTTAATTTAACAAAATAGACTTGTTCATCTTTCTCGAATTGTTGAAATTCAGGTATTTGCTTAAAAAAACTTATTAAACGCATCGATGATATATAAAGTGGTACGCGAAATAATTCCAATGTCGATTCAATAGGTTGAGTACACGGATATGATAAAATACCAGCTGTTCGATTTAATTTAACGGCTTCAGCATATGCATTTCGTAGAGATTCAAGTTTTAACCAATCCAAATCAATCAAACAGGTTCGATCAACAATTGTTGGTGGTGTATTTTGAACGTCTGCCGATAAATCAGTATCATGTTTATACTAAAAAAATAATCCAGAACTTCTGTTTTCTTGTAGATTAATCATTGAATAATTACTCGTCGTTGTTGATAACTTTGATCGTGATCGTGAACTTGTCTTAGATGACGATTTTGTTCAATTTTCATTCGTTTCTCTTGTTTTCTAAAAATATCCATTTTGTTATCGAATCTATTCTTTAACAGCAAAAAATACGGTATTTTCTACTTACTGTGCTTCTGTTAGTATCCATTCTTTACGCATACCTAAACAAAATAAAATAGAAACAATCAGAGCAATCTCTTATTCGTCTTACCTGCTGTAAAACATTTTTCTAGGCGGCATTTTTTACATCGTTTATTTTGATTGAATCCTATATCACAATGACCATTACCTGAACATTTTAATTTTCCCTTGGAAACAAAAAATAGCGAAAATTTTAAACGATTCTTTTTCACCAGAGAAAATAATTACCGGTGGTCTTAATGCATTTCGACGAAAAAATGCTTTACAAGATTCACACGAAATAGCATCGAAATTGTAACCTTAAATAATCGTAAAACAAAATTAAGATTCAAACGAACTTGTTTTTTTTTCAATGTTACAAATACCATGAGCTTCACCATTGCAGACAACACATGTTAAGAGTAATCGGTAACGTTTATTCGTCGGTTTTCTTTTGATTCTATATGATTGTTTTATTGAACTTTGATCGTAATTTGTTTGCATTGCGAACATAATAATTAATTAGCTATTTGATCTAATCGTATTAACAAATCACAGTTTTATACTACATGAATTATTAGAACTGTAATAGGAAAAATCTATTATCACTCTTGCTACTTAGATTACAAATTCCTAGAGTGTCGAGGAAAATAGTTTTGTTCGTCATATTATCTCGCATGTTAACTCTATTTCGGATTGCTTCTATATTTCTACGCTTTATGATATAAATAAGACAACATAAAATATTACTCTCTGATTTCTCACGCGTTTCCATCTCGATAATGGCAGCTCTTAGGGGTGAAAATAAAAAAATGAATACGATTCGAATTAGCCACTGAAGCATGTCATGAAATTAGAGGCATAAACGTGTATATAGTATATTTATTTTTATATAAATAATCGATAAAAATTCAAAACATTCGTTGTCATGAATACATATAGAGAGAAAACATGATAATTACTACTGAAAAGAAAGTAATATTAAAATATCTTGTTTTGGTATGATCTAAATTTAGCTTGAAATCGTTACTGTTGGTGTATATAAAACAGAAGTAGTATAGATTTGAAATAGACGCTTCAGGGTACGATGATGTAAAAAACGCTGTTATAGTCAGTATATAAGACATAGAATATATTCAAAACAAAAAAAGAAGCTAACCGATGTACTCTATGCTTTCTTCGTTCTGCCTTACTACGCAGTTGAGAAGAATAACAATGGGCAGAACGGGAAAAATCTCCTGTTTATTTTCATTTTATATATTCTTCTGCACCAATTTGTGACCGACTTTTTAGTTGCAAGCAGAAAGAAAATACATATCTGTAAAAAGAAAACAGCATGTCATTTGAATCTTTAATGTGTCTTGTTTCTAATGGAATAATGCAAAAGAATCTAGGCAATTCCTTTATCAAAAGTCTAGCATACATCAATCGATCAATATTTCTATTTAAATATGCAAAAATCTATCGTAGGTTTAATAGCAATGACGAACGACGAAAGAAAAACGTGACATACAATGGACTGTTCTTCATCGACGTTACTTCTTTCGTTCTAAATTAGACATCAATGACGAGCGTATATAAATGTATACTTATATGACTAACGCGATACACAAAGAAATAAAATATATCAGTTAATGCCCAATAAATTGATGAGTAAAAACCTAGATCATCGAGAATAATCATCATCATCTGCATTAAAGTATAATACTTGCGACGCGATTTTTAATCTATAAATACTAACAATATTTTCAGCTGTAATATCTACTAATGATAAATCTTCTCACGAGTATATCACGATTTTCTTAAATTCCATATGAAATTTTATATGAAGTATGCAGACGCTTATCACAGCGGACTTGCTATAAATAGAAGAAATGTTAACCTTTCTAATTCTTTAGGGCAGTGACGGCGGAGCCACTGAGACAGGTGAAGCTTGAGCCTCACCTAGTTTTCAGCAGACGAGACTCAACCTCACCTAGATTTCGCGATATGAGACTCAGTCTCACTTACTTTTGTACTGAATATTGCTATTTTTTTGTTCTTGCATCAGAGTAGAAGCAAAGAAAAGTAGTTTTCGGTATTTTCCAATCTTCTTTTTTTTCTACTGACCATTTTTATTTTTACTGAAGTTCAATAAAAAGAAGACTTATTTACTACTTGATGTTTCATAAAATTCCACGGTAGCAAAAAAGTATGATGAGCCTCACCTAGCTTAATGACGCTCCGCCGCCCCTGCTTTAGGGTTGTTTATTTTCTTTAGTAGGTAAAATACCAAAAACTCATAACAAAAAAAAATATTTTGAAAAGGATTATCTTGTATTATGAAGAGTTTTTCTCGCTCGACACAACAGAGAGCATTCGTTTACTCTTATGAAGTCATTATGCATGAAATATACATGAAAATCAGATTCTCGATGATAATTCAAATATTATTTTAAAATAAAGTTCTTTAAAAAATAACATTATTTTTCATGTTAACGATACTGATAGAAGTGAGTGGGAATCAAGAATCATTGAAGTTGAGAATTTTCCTGGATAGTATATTTTTTGTGAACTTGCTACGAGATTTTCAACGAATAATAATCTGAAATTGAAAATATCTATTGGAGATTATTCATCTAGTCAAAATTAAAAGTCACAGTCCATTAGATATTTCCGTTTTCACGTAATTAAAGAACATATACATTCATCATATGAAGTGTATATAGACGGCATGTAGATTGCAATAGTCTACTAATGACGCATTTCTCATAGTCATTAAATCTCAGATTTTTTTCTCACTGTTTAGTCAAGTCTGATGAATCTATTTAATAAGATATTAGATCAAATCCGACTAAGACATTGTGATGTTCAGTCAAGGTATTGAATGGTTAGTGCTATTCTATCAAGTACAGCAATTATATCGAGCAGGTTGAACATTCAATTTCAACGGAAAATTCAGGTGTCATATAATTATTACCTTTAGAGCGTCTAAGGTATAATCGTATTCTTATTCACCTCCTTTTATTTTCTGTATGGTGTTCTTTTGAACCCACGATAAATTCATCTTACTTATTTCTATGAAATCTCAAACTGAAATGTAATGCAATAATTCTTTTCCAAATGATGATCAAGCATAGATTTTCATCTCATGTCAATTTATAATTAGCTACGAATTGCATCTCAGTGATATTTTTGAATAGTATGAAGAATTTTGTTATTCTAAAGCGATGAGATCATTGAGTAAAAATAACAGCTCAACCCTAAAAAAAAACCTGCGTCCTATTACATCGTGAATATTGTTTTATTCATGCTTGCCACCGGTACACGAAAAACAAAGTTCGGTTTTCAATAGAAAATAATATGAAACCTTAGTAATCTCAATTGAGCAGAATATCTAGTGCAGTTTATCATGTTCGTATCGTAATATAGATATAAAATACTATATGAACCAGAACGACACGAATGACATTGAAATACAGCATTGGTAGTATTATCGAAGGCTTTCAAAACAATTGTATACATTCGGGTAAGGATAAAATGATCATGTAATGGACAATGGAATCAAAGCTAAGTTTTTGATATTCAGGCGTATATGTGAATGTTACTGGTAGGCGAAATTTGTGTTAGTATTAGAAATGATAAATATTTAGAGATAGAGAATATACAGATTGTTCTTACTTCTCATCGATCAAATATCACTGACCTAGATTATAGATATGCGTACAGATAGCGAAAAGAAATGCTATCGAAAGAAATCGTTGAATCATTTGCTGTCTCCTTACTTTCTTATATGATTGATTCTTTCGAAAAAATTGATCTTTTCCTCGATAGATGTACTCAAATAAAAAATCATTTTCGTGGTAGATTGACAATGCAATAAGTAGCTACGTAAAACTTGTGATGCAATGAATCGACTATCATAAAATTGATATTTTTTAGTTTCAAAGTTAACAATTGAGAGTAGACTGCTGGAACAACTCAATTGTAATCTAACAATAAATACAATCATGAAAAATACTAGAATTTTCTCAGATATAAAACTGTATAGTCAGTTGATGCGACTGTTCAAGACAACTAAGTTTTCTATAGAGAGGAAACCATTCGCGTTAAGATATTTAATATGATATCGTTTTTTTTAATATTAAACAGCAGTTATACACTCTCATTGAAAGCAACTATGTCTCTCGCAGGATCTTCTATTTTGACTGAAACAAAATCAAATGTGATTCTAACTAGATAAGGTTCCATGCTGTATTATAGAGGGTTCCAGAAACGAGAAAATTCCCAGCTTACAACAAGTTTATGAGAAAAAAAATAATGGTTTTAATATAGACCAACTGTTAGAAATCTAAAAAAAGCTCGAGAATATCAAGAATTATGTATAGTAATATCGCTGGTGCTAGTTATTATTAATTATATGCAACAGTTAGGCAAAGATACTCGTTAACAAAAGATTTAGACAATCACTTTTTATTAGATGCGAATGACTCCATAATGAAAAAAACTAGGTCAAATGATTTCCCATAAATTAGCGACAGTTAACGTGTTCGATAACGCTATGATTCAAACGCGTCGAAAGATGATAGAAGGCGAGATAGTGATAACGGTTTTCATTGACGTAATAGCTAGTTGTGAAAGTTAATTCGGCGAAGATTTTTTCTTATCATCATGTTATCTTTTTACTATTGAGTTGGTAATTGTAATTTCAACAGCGTTAGTTGGAGTTTTCAAACGTCACTGCTGCATAAAAATAGGTCCCACGCTGAGTTCTATTAAATATTCTGTCGCAAACTGTCCCATTGGACGGATACTTATCTAGTTTCTAAGACACTCTATGAAAAACAAAAACTTTCAACAACTTATTAGGTTTTACACCGAGAATGACTGTATACTTCACTACTCAAAGATTCTCGCATCATACGGTTGACATGATACTCTAAGGCCAGTTCGTTTACGAGAGTGATGTACCAGTCTCATGAGTCAAATTACCTTTTTTTCTCTCGTCAAAAACAGTCATTTGAAATCGAGCTTGCTTCTGAAAGTAGCTTATGTTTTACTTTTTATCGTCCATTACTAGCGTTGCTGACGAAAACAATCATCAATTGAAAAACATTTATCTAATGAGCTATATTTTCAAGTATGCTTTTGAGATAAAAGTCGTTACTCAACAAAAATCTAATGTACATAAAAGTCGTTGTTCTCTATCTGTCTGCTGTCGAATGAAAAAAAACAATTTTCTTTCTAGATGACTAGAAAAGTAGTTAATGTAACTCGTTGCATTAGTTTTCAATCAACTTGACATTTTTCTCTTCTTTTTTTCTTTTGCCTCTCTTCGATCATTGCAGCAGGGGTACGCAATGATTTTTTTTCTTACATTACCTGAGCTAATTATTGAGAACAAGGCGTATGGCTCAATAGTTAGTCGTATTTCTTCATTCAAAATTACTCAGCAAGTTCTATTACAAAGAAAATTGAATTTCAGATGTAGATTAGGAAGCTGTAAGTTCAATAGAATGGATAGAATCATAGTGTTAGTACATGGTCAATACGCTTTTTTTGTTTGACATCGATCGAAAATAAATAGTTTTACATCTCTGCTGTTAGACACACAAAGTCATATAGAAACAAGAGTTCAATAGATCCAAAAAAACGAACTATGATATGATGAAAAGCTTCTGAGAAAAGTTCTTACTTCTTTACTAAAACGTTAAAAACTAGGTGAAGCATTGTCGAAAGAAAATTATATTGTCAGCGTTCTGCCACTTGCTCTATCTGAAGGTAAACGCTGTTGAGTGATGCCAGTTTCATCTATCAATGAAAGAACGTCACGCTATGCACGCGCACAAGCACCAACAATTGTCGACATGATGTCTGACACAAGTTTCATGCAATACATTAATATCACGGACGGCCACCAACCAGGCTTCATCTCGATGATAACCTGTGAGCGGTGGCCTTCAACTTCAACAATATTTAAGCAGTTCGGATTGAAAAATGTACCTTACTAATTTATGAAATAGGAAAAGGAATTCGTTGCATGTTAAGAAATGCTCTTGCTCATAACATGAAAAGTCAATCGTCAAGAATTTGTCAATTAAAAAAAAATTTCTTCAACAATAAAAAATAAAAATGCGGGTATTTATACTTCTAGAAATGAATTGAATTGAGTTTTTGAAAAACAAAAATTATCAAGTATAAAAAACAACATCATTGTGTACTTCGAAAGGTTCTGCCTGCGTTGAACAATATCAAACTATGTTTAACTAGAATCAACACATTATTTACCATAAAGAATTCAATTTCAAATACAGTGGTTTTGAAATTACAGGTGAAATAAAAGACGTCACTGACATCTACCATAGTTTTTATTTATTTGTAGTTGATATACTATTGAGTTAATTTGCAATATTATATATATATATATATTGTTTATCGTCACTTAACTGTTACATTGCATCAATTACTAATTTGATTTTTAAAGAAAATTTTCAATTTTAATTAAAGCAGTTAAATTTATTGGTTAATCAATTTAACTATCGGAAATCGAGAATATCAAAAAAAGAGATCGCCGGCCGAACGAAAGAAAAAGAATTCTTCAGTTTTTTACCTTCTCTTTCAACATTTTTTTCTTCTTTTTTTGTGCTATTTGTTCAGCGTAGGCGTCCGATAGCAACAGTCATGTTCCGCCATCCAAAAAATATTTTCGGCATCCTATCTTGTAAAAATTCTTTTTCGCTATGAAAGTTCTTTTTACTTAAAATTTTACTCTTTCCAAAATGAGTAATAAATCTTTGACGCGATAAAAACATAGACTCGGAATTTGATCAACGGGTTTGATTAAAAAATAAAGCCTTAGAATTTTTTATACTTCAATCGTTTTAGATTTATTTACTTATTCGTAGTCAAGAAGATGGACGACAATAATAAAAATATTTTTGATGTTCTTGAATCGGTCAGTTAAATTTTATTATTCATAAAATATATTATCTGATATTTACTTGTAGTCATCCTTTCCAAGAAGCATCATCAATGATCGAAAAATAAAATCACCAACAACTATATCATCCAATAGTATGCTTTTTAGTCGGCGCTCTCATCTTCCATTGATGAATGCTGGTAATGGTTTGTATTCTGGCTCTTCATTGTCGCCTCAACCTTCATCACCTGGTGAAGTTGAAAGACAAAAACGAAAAGTAAGCAATTGCGTATTTAACCATACATGAATATGTGGTTTTTTTGTGATTCAAAATTAGGAGCGAACTCTTCAACGTCTTGGTTTTAAAAATCCCGGCCCAAAGAATTTAGTCAATGTAGCCAATGTACCAGCAAGACGTCCCAAAACTCGACAAAAATGTTTACAAGAAAAACTTAAGTAAGCATTATTTTAAATATCAAGAGTTTTCGAATCACGATCTGGTCAAGTAGCCGATGATTCATATAAATTTTTAAAAGCAATCTATTTTTATTCTAGTACAAATAAACCATTATATGATGAATCTGGTCTGCTTATAACTGATCGAGGAGATCGATGTGATTGTAATCGTTCAAAATGTCCCGGCTGCTTTATACCATGTACCAATTGTGAATCACCAAAATGTGGTTTGGAATGTCGTAAATATTTCAATGAAAAATTTTAATTTTAAACTTAATTTTAATTTCTTAGGAAATTATCGAACTTATTCTTATGAATATCGTTTATATGGAACAGATAAAGAAATAACTCAACAATAGATTAGAGTGCAATATCTATATTTATTAATTTTTTGTATTCAGATGTATTATGTTAAAGAGATAGGGCTGTCACATGTTTTTTTTGTTTATTTTAATGGATAGAAAAATATGTCTTATCGTGATAAACTCACATTGAGTTTATTCTAGATCGACATATGCTCCTGCGAAAAGCGCAGACTAAAAAGAAATCCTCAACTGGTATATCTACTGGTTCGTTATTAGACAGTAGTTTAACATCAATAGAATGGCTACCAAATATGCAAATCGGCGAAAATTCATCATCATCATCAGCAGCAGCAGCAACAACAGCTGCAACGACAATATCACCACCTATTAAACAATCAGTACCTACGACAACATTTGTTCAACATAAAATTGAAGCAACTGAAATTGAAACACCGACAAGCACTTTTCATGAAAATATTCATGTTAAACCTCCGTATAGTTATGTTACATTGATTCGACAGGCCATTCTCAGTACGAGAACACGACGAATGACATTAAATGAAATTTATCAATGGATTACTGATTCTTATCCGTATTTTCGCAACGCACCACCAAAATGGAAGGTTAGCGATAGAAACTATGAATTACTCTATATACGATGTTTCATTATAGAACTCCATTCGTCATAATTTATCGTTAAATAAATGTTTCAAAAGACTACAACGAAGTACAAATGATCCTGGAAAAGTAGAATATATTATTTATTATTATTTTAATTATTTTTAATTTATGTATTTGTTTCTTTCTTTTTTTTTTATTAGGGTTCGTATTGGGCAGTCGAAGAAGCTTGTGAAAGTAACAATCAAATGCATCATCGAAAAAGAAAAGTAATTAAAAAGAAGATAAAGAATGTTGTCCTGAAGGGAAATGAATCATTTGTTTTCTTTGTCAGTCCGAAGACACACAACCATCTCCGCAAATATATCCTTCATCGCCAGTTACTTTAATTCAACAACCACCTGGTATCTATACGCACAATAATCCTATGATATGTGGTGATATAAGTAGTGTTGAAGGACAATCATCATCAACTGATGAATCAGATTCAAGAATGTCTATCACAGCACATGTAAGATTAATATTCATTTGTAACATGAATTATTCTAAAGATTTGAAACTGATTCTTTGTTTTCAATACATAGCATTATTTTCCTTTATAACTTAAATTTATCTCGATTTAAATCATTATTATACGTTTACGATTCTGTTAAAGTTTATCAGAACTTGGAAGTTGATTTAAAAGAATATCTGTACTTGTGGATAAAAATATATCTTCTTCCTGTAGACTACCTGTGACGTTGTAAATCGAGAATTATAAAAATGGAAGTCAACAATTGTTGTAATTTATCGAAGAAAAACAAAAAGAGCCAGAATCGTTTGTTGACTTCCGATTTTTAGTCGAGTCTACTTTGGAATAGTTCACAGAAGAAGCTTAACATTCAATTGTGGAACGTCACTAACCTTTAGACGGTTTTTTTCCCTATAAGACTCAGCAACATTTTTAGTGAACAATGAAAACAAGTGTCTATCGCGATGCATGTGATTTTCAAGTCGATAAGATTCGCACTATTATATTTTTAAAGATTATATAAAACACTTCGATTTTCATTAAGATTATCATTGACTCAAGTTTAAAGATGTTTGTTTGTTTTTTCTAAATAGTCTGCTCTAATGCAATTGGATGATTTGAATGCTGAGTTAACTGCTTCGTTTCGTCTTTTTCAACAGCAAATCTTAGAAAGTTCAACATCCGCATTTGGACAAAATTTAGGTACGTTAAAAAAAAGCTTTTACTTTATATTTTACTACATTATATAAAAATAGATGGATCATTAATAAATTCTAATAATAGAAATGATTGGACTTCTGATTTATTTCCTAATGGTGAGTCGAATAGTTTCTTTCAAAGTATAAAAATAGCATCAAGCGGAGAAATAAATTGGAATGATATTGATGTTAAACCTTATTGTGGTAAATATTTTCATAATATTTCTCTCGAAATAAATATTCTTATTCTAGAATTCCTGGATGACTTTTTAACGAATTCAACATTACACGAACAAGATCGAGATAAACTGATTGATCTTGCTTCGTCACTTTCATCCTTCTTCGATTATACTGGAATAACAAGTTTAGCACGATCAAAAAAACCAAGTAAGATCTTGTAAGAAGAATCTTGCGATGATATAGCTTGTGTCTTTAATATAGAATAAAGAAATAATCGAACTCTAAATTTGAACATGTCGAGTTGAATTTAAAAAAGAATCATAATTCTGCTGATGTTTAGCACTTTACACATAGAACCGATGTGAAACCTTTTTTTTTCTTAGTCTATTTATGGATGCGTATCCTTAGTAGATACCATCGGGCCTGGCCCTGAAAATTTTATGAATTTTCGCCAATTTTACTCGACAAGTCTCAAGCTTATTGAAAACAATTTTAAGAGTACCTTGAAATTCTTGGATCCGATGAACTCTAATCATTCGTTAATAGGAACACTACAACACGAATCCATGCCAATTAAGTTAATACAATTCTGTGTTCACACAAGCATTCCCAAACCTCTAGTTGTTGCGTTTTAATGAGCGATATCAATTGTTGTATAATCACAATATATACTTATATTTTTCTTTTCTGTTTTATAGATGAATCGTTTGCACAAATTCGACCATCGGTTATATCAAATAGGGCAACATTGGAATCAGTTAATAACATAATTATCTTTTTAATTGAGGACTTCATGTTTTGCTTTTAGAATAACACTCTTCCAGTGGTAATGGAAGAAGAGCCAGCATTCGATTGGGATTCGATAGCATAACAATGCTATATAAATTCGAGTGTATATAGAGACGAGTATAAGAACACACGTATGGTTTTCTTTTCTTTATTCTCTTACATTTTAAATCAATTTTTTCCGTCCAAAACTAAAACAAATGTCGAAATGCTCAAGAGTATGATGATTTCGATCGCTTTTTTTTCTGTATACGTTTGCTTAACCAATGCAATAATTATTTTTGTTTTCGATATTGTAAAAACGAAAACTAACAAAAAAAACAGTATGTTTTGTGATTATTTTATTCATATTTTATCCTGAAACTATGTTTGTGTTTGTGTCGGATTTTCGTTTTCTGTGTATAGTCATCAGCCGGTGTGTGCTTATTCTATTCAATTGTCGTATAATACAAACATGTTTGTCTAGAGCACCATATATATACAGATTAGTCTTGTTTACTGAATCGAATAATAAATAGGCATGTGCAGTGTCAGTGTAAATACTGAAAAACTGATCACCAACTCCACTGACAGTGTGCTCAGTGGTGCAACGACTGCGCTGACGGCGTGCCCAGTGGAACACCGGCCACACTGTAATCATTGTCACTGACACCAACTTCACTGAAGCACTGATGATCACTCATATACTGATGATCAGTGAAACATTGACACACCGACAACTTTTTATTGACTGAACTCTTTAGCCAATCAGAAAGATATCGGTGTATCAGTGTTTCAGTGACACCGATGACAGTGTGGATGGTGTTCCGCTGCGCACACTGTCGATGTAGTCAGTGCTCCACTAGATACATCGTCGGTGCAAGTCGGTGGTCAGTACACCGACACTGCACATTCCTAATAATAAACCAAAGTAAAGAACACTTTGAATAAAAAATTGTGGGATAAAATTAGCAAGAGTGGGAGTAAGTTGTCTTCGTATCAGATCACAACCGGTGGCCTGGAACATGTACCGTTGAAGTTATTTAGTAATTTGTGTCTAGTTTAATGGCAAAGCTAGCGTTTCTGCTCAAGGCGGGTTCATGATGGAGGGAAACCATCCATATGCCCGTTACCAAATATATATTTTTGTTTTTCATAGCTAACATACATTGCAGCGCTTGCCAGGATTCTAGCGAAAAACTTATTTGCAAAGGACGTCCTCCTCGGGATTTATCAGGACACTGCGATGTATGTAACTAACCAAAAATACTCGTATTCGAGAAAGTTCCTGCATAATCAAATCTGCCCGTTTCACAATGTGCTATGAAATTCGTTATAGAAGATCTGGGATTTATGGAAAATAATTCTTTGAATTGTTGATGAATGATACTCATTGCAGAACAAAATTTTCGAAAGAATCCAGAAGCAAATAGTAACTTATTCATAACGAAAATCTATATTTTCTTTGGAGGAAGAAATATTATTGTCGGTTAGAATGAACGCGGGGAGAAACTTATAAATAGCTGCAAAAGAACAGAATGATGTATATTAAATAAAGATGCTAATTTTGATATTTATGAGAGTTCTAAAATCCTTTCAATTGCGAATAAATAAGCTTATTAAAACATCTTCGATCAGAATCACAATAATGATGGAAATCATCAGAGAATAGTTTTCAAAATGTAAAATGTAAAGAAAAAAATGATGTACGATGGATCACTAACTAAAACTGTTGTAATTCTTAATACATAGAAAATCATAGTAGAAAACACCTACAAGATGCTTGTACTTAAGAACATAATACTCGTGGGTGCTTCATTGAGGAAGAGAAGAAGGTGGGAGTGTAAGAAGATTATATTGATCTACGATCTGTTTTGAGAATTGGACAAGTTTCATATTCTCATTGCTATCCTTGAACATTATTTTTCTATCTTTTTTGATAAAGCCAGATCTGTCAGACATGTTTATTGTAAAAAATAGAGAAGAAAACTATGATTCTACGGGATGAACCATGTGAAAATCGACTTTGATTACTTTTTTTAACGCTGATTCTCAATGCAAAAGGTAATTATGAATTCGAAACATCGATATATCAATCAATCGGACATTGAACAATTCTTAATACATTTGATTTATCATCATGCTCTAGAGTCATTTAATCCAATTTGCAAATAATTAAAAACAGCTGCATTATTATTCTCCAACACGATTTTTAATCCGTCACAATAAGACAAAGAAAGAAATCCTCTTATGATTTTGTCATCTCGTCAAAATGATACTATTTTTAAAATACATCTTTAAAATATTCACGAGAGCCAAAGAACGCAAAGACATTGTCATATACCAATATCCGATTCACTTCAAATTATGGCGGAAACTTGCGTATATTTTCTTTTTCTGTTGTCAATTATCAATATTCTACAATGAAAAGTTTCCTTTTAAAGCATCAAATAATGTCTCTAATTAAATAAATTTTTAGCAAAAGAAAATTTCAGTGAAAACAACTTAAATGATCGTATGGGTTCGACATTTTTGTACGGAGTAATGATTTTAAACTTTAGCGTCATTGTCTTGAATATTTATCTCCTTTTTAATTTTTAAAATTAGCATTCAATAAGAATAGAAATTTTCACGTGTTCATTATAGTGAGCATGTTGCACGCTTTTTCTTAAGAAAAGAACGCGAGTACACTGCTGCAAATACGCCGCAGTAGCTGTTCTTGGATTGCCATGATTTTCTTTAAATCAGCTACAGAAAAATAACATTATGTGATATTTAGTATCTATTGAATCGAATACTAACGAATACAAAAAAAAATATCATCCATAAATAAAGTGATATAACCACTTGATTATTTTTTTGTAAAAAAAAAACAAAACTCGCAACTGCTAGTGGTGATCATTTTTAGAAAAATAATATTCATCTAGGCAATTAGTTCGCAATATGTTCTTTCACTGCTCGTTCATGCATGAAATCATTGAGAACAATCGTGAATAGTTGTTTGGACATGAACGTCTACTACAAAGCTTTTCTTCTATTCAATTTTTTGAAAATAAACATCTAACGTAAGCATCTTTATTTTCTTTCATGAATAATTAGCTATAAGAATAAGCCGGTAGAGATTATAAATAAAATAAATTATTAATAATATTATATTTCTTTAGATGTAGCGAAGCCATGACTTCTATGTACATATCTATGTATGATAATAGCTATCGATGTATTTGAAAATTGAAAAGCACTTACAAAAGATAATAGTGCCTTAAATTGTGATACTAAATATTTTATTATATTTTATAGAATTTATTAATTAGAATGTAAGATAGAATGAACCCTTATTGATGAAAAAGACTTAGTTTTTTAAATGTTCATGATGAAAGATATTTTAAGTCGAACACAAGCAATCAGCGAAACAGTGCGATCATTTAATGTGATAATTGTACTTCATTGTCGATCATTTGAAGGTAGGTTCTCAAAAAGCAATCTCTATCACCTCGTCGTGCGGCATCTTGGCCGTAAATTTTGTCAATCTAATGTAAATAAAAAATTTTAAAAAACTAAAACAACAAGAATGTGTTTTTATCTACCTGTTCAATTGAAATTCGAGAACAGCTATTGGCACATTCGCATATAGGACCACAACCATCAATTGATCGCTTCTTGCGCTAGAAAAAGAGAAAAGAAAAAAAATCGTAAAGATCTTTCCAATAACCAACATAAATATGAAACTTACCAAAATTAATGAGTGATCGTCGACGCAAACATAACAAGCTTCAAGACAAGCAACATCCTCAGGAAATTGAGTAAAAGAATCAGCTGACACTGATCCAGCCGCTTTGTCTGTATTTGACGAATCGTATTGCTGCTTCTCATCATCTGCACTACGCATTTCATTGATGTCAACATTGAGAAGCTTTTTCATAGAATTTTGAAGAACACGCTCGTTTTCATTCGCACGAGAGATTCGATTCAAGTGATCATTATGTAACTTCGCATCATGATGGTTCAAAGCCGCGCATAAACCATTGAGTAAAACTAGTGAAAAGAAGAAAAGACTGACCATTTTTCTTTTGAATGGATTCTATTCTAAAATTAAATCAAACATGTTTCTATGAATGACTCGATACTAATATTTCGAGTAAAAATAAATAAATAAATTATAGAAGTAAAAGAACCTTAGAGATTATGATTTGTATAACTAGGTCGTATTGTCGACGATGACTACTTTACTGTTCTCTACTAAACTTATATTATGAAATGAAGAAAAAAGACGTACATAGTCCAGAGCATGAGTTAGATTTCCCTCTTGACTTTTGTTTAGTAACTCGGAAAATGAATAAGTCAATCTCTTGTGTCTGATATGTGTATCTATGCTATTATTAAACATGTAATTGATATATGTAAAAACAACGGAAACATGATAAACTCGCATCAGTATTCTTTTAGGTTGAAAAATTTGCATAATGAAGTTTAGTTAGATTTAATGTAAGTTGGGCTTACTAGAATTTCACTCTAGGTGAATAAATAGAACAATAATGAAATATGAAATGAGTTTTCAAAATATTAAATACGTCTTATCTCTTTTCTCTTCTTTTTTTATTATAAATGAGCTCAGATTAGAAAAATAGACTCTTGTCAGTTCACATGGATGGAGAAAAAAAGAAGAATGAAGAGAATAAAGAAAATATACCTGCAAGTTTTTATTAGTTAGACTGATAAAATATTCTATTAATTTTTTAGACAAATAAATTTCATTTAACCTATCGACCTTCATTCTTTTCAAATCTTACGAACGTGTTACTGAATGAACTCAAGCGAAGCTGCTAATATTGGAAAACTTTCGTTCAAATAAGTTGATTCATCATTTCTTGCAAGTGTGTATTGTCAATAACAGCAATTATCGTTAACTTCAATAGAATCAATATTATTGTATAGAACAGCATCATGCCATTGCTTCTTATTTTAAACATTCAATATCAGAAATTATATTTAAAAAAATTAATCAAATTGCTTAATAAACAAAGCACATGATCACAATGTAGGAATTTGAAGAAGAAAAAAAGAAAGATATGTTTTTCATGCACATACGTTAATTTGAAAAGAAGAATTCTTGTTTTCTTATTTAATAAAAATTAACAGTATGATAAAAATGAAATGTTCAATAATTAGAAGAAATATTCTTCCAGTCTGAACAAAAAAACAATATACATAAAGAAAGGAAAAAAATAACTGAAACATTAAAGTTTTGTTCATAGAAATCATATAAAAAATAAAAGTGTAAAGTCACTTTCAAGGAAATTATTGTAGATGTGCCTGTCGACGAAACAAATAATTTGAAGCAAAGTTTATAATAATAAAAACAAAGAAAAAATATCTGTAAAATGATCTAAAGTGCTTCTAGCGGAATCTCAAAATTTAAATCTATTTTCTTTTTTCTTTTTTCTTATTGAGGAATAGCACAACATACAATTGTCACTCGTCCAGTGCTACCTGGAAATGCTCCTAATTGTGCAGCACCCATCGAAGAGTAGCCACCTACTTGTGGAAAAGCAGCTGGTTCAGAAAAACCACCGAATTGCGGGAAGCCACTTCCTACATTGAAACCGGCTCCAGGATAACTGCTCAAAGGTTGTTGTGAAAAAGTACCGAATGGTTGTTGTGGAAAAGTACCGAATGGTTGTTGTGGAAAAGTACCGAATGGTTGTTGTGGAAAAATACCGAATGGTTGTTGTGATAATGCTCCATATGATTGTTGTGAGTAGAGACTACTCAGTTGCGATTGCATTTGAGGGAAGCTACCAAGCGCTCCAAAAGCTTGTTGACCATAACTTGCTAGTCCAGCTTGACCGAATCCTCCGTAGCCTGCCTGGCCGAAACCTGAAGAAATTTATTTTCAACATAATAATATATCTATTTAGAGAATGTTATAATAATGATTTATACCTCGATATGATGATAATCCTTCAAAGCCATTCATCATAGCTGGTGGACAAATTGATTGGTGAGGCATCATAGACATTTGAGGTGGAAATGCTTAAAAAACAAGAAAAACACTATGAGAGTTTTAATAACGTTATTAACATCCATTATTAACGTTTTTGAAACGAATATTCATTTTGTGTGATGAAGAACAATAGCGGAAAACTATTTGCATTCGTATTGAATGGTAAATGATTAATATGTGTTGAGTACAATCCATACACCATTTATTCCATGAGAATGTTAAAAACTTATATGAGTGTATTAATAATAGATCACCTACTACAGTAAATAATGTAGTTCATTTTAATTATTAATATTATTGTTTTTATTGTTGAGTTTTGCTTATTAGTGGGTTAGAAACGTGAGTGACTTCATGATAATTCTTAAAAAAGAAGCAATCTTACATATTTGAGGCATTTGTGGAGCCATTGATGGTAATTCCATTGACATTGAACAGCAGTTTGAACCCATTTGTGGCATCGGCATTTGAGGCATCATCAGTGGCGGTGCACATGGCATTTGAGGCATCATTTGTGACATCATTGGTGGTGGCGCACATGGCATTTGAGGCATCATTTGTGACATCATCGGTGGTGGTGTAAATGGCATCTGTGGCATCATTGGTGGTGGTGCACACGGCATTTGAGGCATCATCTGCGGCATCATTGATGGTGGCGCAAAAGACACTTGAGGCATCATTTGCGGTAGACTTAGTCCTCCCATGGAACCTTGCTGTAGTAAGTTTTGGAATGCGCCTAATACGTGGTTAGACACACAAATTTGACGTAGTTTATGTCCAGCTAGACCTGGTACAGCAGTTGGGTTGAAACCTGCTTGATAGGCATTCCCATATGAAGCAAGGTCACCCGAAGAATGCGAACCAAATAATGGCTGATCAAAATTGATCACATTTAACGCGTGATTTCCTCCGACTGGTTGATAATTTGAACCAGAATGCATCATTCCCCCATAACCGTCATAAGAATTATAACTCTCACCATAATTAGAGAGTCCTGATCCTTCCATACGAACGTTGCGAGCACCCATTTGAAATATTTATGAATTAAAATAATTTATGTGTACAGTAATGAGTATGTGTGAGTGAATGAAGAAGAAACAAGTTGAAATATTCAATAGGTAATAGTAGAAAATTGAGACACTAACTTTCTCAAATACAATTATCTATGCAATTTGCTTCCTTCAATTTTGGTTAGAGGGGGAGTGGCTGAAATTTTAGACACAGATAACGCCTATTTCAATGTGAATGATTACAGTACTACACATTTACATGTGCATACTTTCCCGCTCTCTTGGTCTGATCAATCGAGCGCAGCAAAATTGCTAATGATAACAGTGAAAAAGAGATAGAGAGAGAAATTTTAATTAAGCAATGCAATCATATATATTTGCTGTAACAATATTTTTGTCTAAGGACAAATTTTTAGTCTCTCGTTCTTGTATCTTGTCTTTCATATTCTCTTTTTTCATTCATGCAAATTAATTGAATTTTTTGGCCAGTCTCTTCACAATCAGCAGCGATGGCCTCACATATTTGACACGGCGCAGTTCTAATGAAAGACCTTGTTGTTAGTTGTTACGTTCACTTTCTTAATAGAACGAGAATGAGTAGAACAAAACTACACATACTATTCTTGCTGTAATAACGGTAATGAATAGTGGTGTGACAATTAAATCATCGAGCAACGAACAGACTAACTTGTTACATGCTTATTATAAGTGTGGAAATGATTTCTACTTTTTTTTACTTACATACTTGAACGAAAGGTTATTCGATAGCAGTGTGAGAATGAGTGCAATTACTTCATGAACAATGCCTGATTGCTGAAATACGTTTAATAACACACACAGGATCTCATCATATTTTAACAAGTTAGCAGAAAAAAATATATAATAAGATTTTTTCGTTCTATTGGCATACGAATAGTAAATTTGCACACTAGCATCGCCTCTTTTTTTCCAACTATTCTCTATTATATGTCTGATAATAATTATGATATTCAAAAAATCTCGATTTCACTAAATAATTGTAAAAAATGAAAAGAATCTAGTGAGAATAGTATTGATGAATTATAGTTTACTTCATGTATTTAAATCATATTTTTATGCTTGATGAAATTGTTCTTTGTCATTTATTTGAATATTTTTGAACTGTAAAAATTATATTGTTGTTCTAATTTGGTTTTATTCGAAAAAACCGAATTTCTACTGTGCATTCATCATATAAAAAAAGAGATCTACGATCGATCAATATGATTTTGAGAGACCTTGACATATATTTGTTTTTTTCTTTTCGACACGCATATTCATTTTCGTTTCTCTTGATGATATACTATCAAAATTGAATCATGATTATTCATTTCCTTTAAATTATGAACAAGATTGAAGTCAGCATTACATATCGCGAATCTTTAGCGACAAGAAAGTATCTCTTTATCTATTACTATCTGTCTTAACGACATATACTAATCAGAACGACAGCCATCAAAAACGAAGCAATCAGCGTTTTTCTCATTACATTAACTAGAACACATTACTGAAAGGTATGTATGAATGCCTATAACGAGAGTGTGATTACGATGATAATTAGCAGTGCTTTTTATATTTAAATAAGAAAATCATTATACATAGATTGCATTTCTGTGATAATATTACCTATATAGTTGGATGCATCTGAGTGGAAGACAAAGTAAGAGATGAAGTTTAATGAGATGTCAATGTATTTATTATTTTGTTTTATTTTCTCCTCTAAAACACATTAATTTATGCAGCAATATAACAAACACACACAGAGAAATATAAAAACGAATGTAGGAAAAAACAAAAACAATTTCACCCATAACATGCGAAATCTGCGATGAAATATGAGCATAAAATGCTTGAGAAAACATAAAAAAGCATTCTAGTTTATTGTTCAAATAAAGAGTGTCTTCTAATGATATTGAACAAGTTTGCTTGTTCATTATTTAATTGTGTCGATTGTTATTTGTTTGTTTGTTCGTTCGTTTAATAATAATAATAATAATAATAATAATAATAATAATAATAATAATAATAGAAAGTGTTGTTTTGATTTGGACTATTATTAAATGACAATTTTTCTGCGGATGTTTTATGAGCCCAGACGCACAAAAGGAAAAAGAAAGCAATATGTGTCTACACAGCCATGAAAAAATTGAAAAAAAAAAAGAAAACAAAAGTCTAACTGATGGTATTGATAGTACTTTTATTGTGGAGCTGGGAAGCAACAGCAAATCATGCGACCACCAGCACTTGGTGCGCCCATTTGAGGTTGTTGAAATCCACCGAATTGTTGTTGAGGTGGCGGAGGGCCATATGATTGTGGCGGAGGGCCATATGATTGTGGTGGAGGGGCATATGATTGTGGTGGAGGGCCATATGATTGTGGCGCAACTTGAAATGATTGACCAAAAGAAGAGACACTACCACCAGATGGTTGAAATGCTGGTGGTGGAGGACCATATGATTGTGGTGCTGGTTGTTGTGGTTGAGGTTGAGGTGGGATATAAACTGGTGGTGGAGCTGAGATCACTTGTTGTGGAACTGAAACTGGTTGAGGAACTTGGAAGCTTTGTGGCATAGGTGCAGCTTGTAATTGTTGATAGGGTTGCATCATTGGTGCACCAACTGCTTGTAATGAACGCATCATACCCATTGGTGGAGCCATATTCTGTAGTTGAGGCATACCGCCTAAAATAAGATTTCAAAGAAAAGTAGAAATAAATTTTAGAAGTTCATAACAATGAAGAATAGTTGAGAGTCTAATCGTACGTACCGAAACCGCCACTGAATGGGCAGTTAGCTGGAAGGCCACTACCGAATCCTCCACCAAATGCTGGAGCACCACCGAATCCACCACCGAATGCTGGAGCGCCACCAAATCCACCACCGAAACCTACATGCGAAAAAAGGCACATAAATAATTTATTCATTACATTTACAAATGTACTCACCACTAGCACCACCATACGAAGCTAAACCACCGAAACCGCCACCCAAAAAATATTCATAAATCAAGAAGTCAGTCATGCATCGTTGATTGCAATAAAAATCACGCATATAAAATGCACGCATATTCATCGTCAGATCAAAATTAAATTCATTTTCACTTTCAAGTAATGCCTATGAGAAAAATGAACGGTCCCACATCGGGAGTGCGCTTCCGAAACCTGAAAGTACGTTTAAAACTATATTTTTGTTCTGATCAAAGAAAACCACTTACCACCGCTAAATCCACCAACTGGTTGAGCAACACCCATTCCAAAACCGCCAGAAAATGGTGAACCACCACCCATTCCAAAACCGCCACCGTAGCTTGCAAGACCTGAGTATATGAAAAAACATGGTATCTTAATAACAGATATTTATGACTCTACTGAAAACTTACCACCCATTGGCGAAGGTTGACACATTGGTTGAGCCATTGGCATTTGCATCTGAGGCATTGGCATTTGCATCTGAGGCATTTGCATTTGCATCTGAGGCATTGGCATTTGCATTTGTGGCATTGGCATTTGAGGTGCACACATTTGTGGCATGGGCATCTGTGGCAGTGGCATTGGCATTGGCATTGGCATTTGAGGTGCACACATTTGTGGCATGGACATCTGTGGCATTGGCATTTGCATTTGAGGTGCAAACCTAGAAAATGAGAAAGAATATAGCACACCGATAGTCACTTGATCAGTGTTCAAGTTATACACTTACTGAGAAGCACCACCTTGAGGAACGAAAATCACACGAACTTTAGGAGGAAGACCACTCATACCGCCAAGACCAAGAGCATTAGAACCACCTAAAGCTGCTGGGCCACCCAGAGATCCAATAGGATATGCATTATTGGCGCTAAGTGGACCACCCAGAGATCCGTAAGGATTTACTCCGGCACCGAAACTTGTTGGTGGATATGCTCCGCCATAACCACTACCACCAGAATATCCAGCAGTTGGATAACCACCATCTAAAGAAAATTTCATGCTTTGATATTGCCACACATAAATGGGGGGAAAAAACGACGGAATACTTACAAGTAAGTCCAGATGGTTCATAAGCACCGCCATAATAATCCATTCCATAGTTTGGATCAGGTCCTTCACCGTAACCAGCAAGACCAGGTTGTGCGTTACGAGAGCTTCGACTTCCCATTTCTTTTGATATATGAATATGTGGATATGTGGATATGTGACTAATCTATTACCTAAAGCTAATAAAGAAAATTTTATATTAGATCTATCAAATGAAAACTAGAACGAAAGTTTCTCATAGAAATTTAAAAAAAATAATATTCAAGTCATCATTTTGCCGTAGCATACTCTACCAACTCTTCTTCAAATGATGCTGACGGTTGTCGATCTGAAGTAATCGGTCTAATACAAATGTTTCTGATTTTATAGGTAAGCGATTTCAGTTTGTTTCGTTGTTCACTACAGGACGAAAAAAGAGAAAAAAACGAGAGAGAGAGAGAGAGAGAGAGAGAAGAAGTATTTTTCAGTCAAAAAGAAACCTGACGAGACATTCGTCCCTAACTTTGAAGACGACTCTCTCACAATACAATTGGTTTATCATATCTGCCTTTGAATCGTCCATGTATCAATCAATGACGCGTAAACGAGAAGGTTGCCGGCGATGGCATGTTAAAAAAATTGAAGTATGTTTTTTCGTCGTCGTCGGCCGTTTTGCCTGTGGAAGAGAGAGAGGGAGAGAGAGAAAATGACTGACGAGAGTGAATCTATTTACCACACGAATATTCAGGGTCGAAAACCGCGTATAGTTTACCTGCACGTAGCCGCTACTGTCAAAAAAAATGACTAGTTAGAGTCAGACCACAAATATACATGTACATAAAGGCATGCGAAAATAAATATAAATTAAGCAAAACGCGAAAAAAATGACAAGTTATCATTTATTCGACATACAGATGTATTTTTTTTGATAACCTTGTCATTTTTGATGAGTTGAAAAGGGTGCTTGTCATTACATCAAAGATAGAGAGAAAGCGGGAGAAATAGAGAGACAGCAAAGAATTGCCGTTTTTGTAATCAATTTGATTGATCATCAATTTTTTGTGGTTTCGCTTGGTACCTAACTGTAATAACTATTTATTATGATTTCAAGGCTGCAGCAACAGTATAAATTGATCAACAAATACCAGTCGGACTGATATATACATACAAATGCAACAGTTTGCATTTCATACATGAAAACGAGAAAATTGTAATGAGCATGAGAAGGGAAATTGCTTTTTACAGATGCTATCACCGTAAATGAATGTAATATTATGTTTTCGATGTATTTCCCAAGGAGACAAATTATAATGAGCAATAAATATAGATATATTTTTTCATTTTCATTTTAAGAATAGTTTTTCTAATTTACAATTCAATCTGTACATTGTTTATGGTTGAAATTTTCTTGTCAATCAAATACTTTTGAAAATTTTCTGTTCAAATGGAGTGAATAGATTTTTCGAGGACGAACAACGTATGAATATTGACAACCGAACGATATCTATTTATTAATCTATCATC
Source organism: Rotaria socialis (assembly GCA_905331475.1). Lineage (NCBI taxonomy): Eukaryota > Metazoa > Rotifera > Eurotatoria > Philodinida > Philodinidae > Rotaria > Rotaria socialis. The sequence goes on along the minus strand of CAJNYU010001954.1, from coordinate 47,997 downwards.
ATACATTTACATATCTATATGTGCATAAGATAAGTTTGGAACATTTCACTAAAAATTTCTCATCACGACTTCAAATAACATTCATTTTTTCAACTGTAGGCTTTATAATGCATTTGTGCATCATTGATATTACCTATAATATGAGATACTATATTCATGTTTTTTATTATTATTATGAATAGCTTCATGATTAGTCTATAGAATATTTTTCTCGATTGTTTCTCCGTTGTTTTATTTTTTGTTTCATTTATATCTTAATACCTATCACAAAGAGACAAAATTTTTCTCACTTATATTATCAATATAACAACGTAGTACCTTGTTTGTTGTAATTGTTAATGATAAATAATCAAAAGAAATATGAAGGTGACTTTACGCTTGATTGCATCATACGCGTTATAGGTGTGTATGCAAGTGTCACATAACCACTTCTCGCTGTCATCATCATTTTATACATTGCTTGAGCAACTTCGAAATTATACAAATTTGCGTCATTCTTTTTTTTCCTCTTCGAACGTACATATTTTATTTCATATTCAAAAAAATCCCACATTGAATAAAGCATTCGTCAAATTTTCAACGAGATAGTCGTGCGCACGCAAGATGCATCACTCCTTTTTTTATCTATTCTATAATGTCATAGCCTATAAAAGTCGTACTTTCTCTCATGTTCCACCATTTTTCGACACTTCCTGGCTTATTTTCAGATACAATCACTTCTCTTTACCAGGCCCACAATCATCGTTCATAAAATAAAATCTAATAAAGGTTGGTTTGAATTCTACAAGAAAACTTTGTTTTTTTCTAGAAAACAAAGTTTCACTTTTCTTTTCTAGCTTAAAATGGGTAATCAAACAAGTCAAAAGCGTCAAGCCAAAAACTATAAAAATGCTCAATCAAAGCAGTAATTATAGTTCTACTTAATGTTTAATTATCCTTTTTCTCTTTCAAATAGATACGCAAATGATGCTTTTAGAGGTCGACGTAATAACGCGGGAAATGGAGGTAGGATAAGTTTCCATCATGTTTTCAACTTCTTTTGTCTTTTATATAGGTTATTATGAGGAAACAAGTTATATTACAGAACCTTACGAAGAAATGGATTGGGGTTTTACATATGTTCCAACAGTCCGTGGTGGTGGTGGTGGAAAACGACCTGTCATTTATGTTGCAGCTCCTATGCCTGCTGCAAATCAATTTGGAGGTTTTGGTGGAGGCTTCAATTCTGGTTTCGGAGGTGGTATGGGAGGTTTCGGTGGCGGTATGGGAGGTTACGGTGGTGGTATGGGAGGTTACGGTGGCGGTATGGGAGGTTTTGGTGGCGTCTATCCAGGATTCCGCTAAGAGAACGATGCTTTTCATCTTGTCGTAATGCCAAAATAGCATAGATTTTGTTGAGAACTCTAATCGATTAACTTCATTTCTCTTAATAAATTTTATTTAAAATGTTTTATTGCTAATGTTGCACTTTATCTGTCTAGATTTCTTTTTTTCATGATGAAAAAAAAAAAGGAAAAAAGTTTTTTTTGTAACAATTTCAAAAAACTTTTTATTGAAACTTTTTGCTTCTTATTTCAACAAAAAAAAACAATTATATGTTGATAAACATTAAAATTTAACGTTTTTTATGTAAACATGGAGCAAGTGTTAGAATTGATTTCGACTTGATTTGTGCTGATGTTTTGGCGAAATCAAATGCATAGAAATATTGTGATGGTGATGATTTACTTTTCTCTTCTAATGAATTCGTTTTTGAACATTGAAAACCCATCGATTCAATTTTGCGTATAAATTTTTGTGGTTGATTTTCGAATCGTGACGCTATTTCAATGATTTTCATTGTACCGCGTAAACGAAGAATACGATGAGCTTCATGAATAAAATCAGTTAAATTTGTACCCATTAAAGATAAACAAAATATTACAATATCAACAGAATCATTATTCAATGGTGTATGTGCTATATCACATACTTGAACATGATCATTCAATGCAACTAAATCAAAGCTATGAATATTCGGATGAGTAGATTTAAGTGTACGAGCAAGACGTGCATCACCACAACCCATATCAACAATGACAAGATTTGCTGAACGTTTACGAACATAACCCATGATTTCATCGATAGGTTGATCAGGCCATTTTGACATACTTGTCTAAAAATAGAAGATACAGACGTGTTGTTTGTGCTAAAATTAAACTTACGGCATAACCTTGATGGTAAGCAAAGAAAGATTGAGGATCTTGTTCAAACATTTTTTGAGCTTCTTTACTTGTTGTTGTATAAAGTTTTTCGTTTAGATAACGAAAACGTGATGTTACCATATGAGAAACAAGTTTATCACAAACTGATGGTTTCGCTTCTGGAGCGGGTTTTTTCGGCGATGGTTCATTTTCTTGCTCATTGACTTCTTCATGTTTACGTTTATTTGGTTTAGGCGCAATTTGTATAGTGTCTTTTAATTCTGGATGATTTAAAAGATAATATTTATTTTTACGACTTTTTTTTGGTATAACAGATTCTTTAGGCTGTTGAAGTTCTTTGTTAATATGTTTCTTTAATGCTGATCGTTTTTTTTTGTTGTTATTATTATCATCATCATCATCATCGGAATCTCCATTTAATATTTGTTGTTCGCGTTTACGATCACCCGGATTATAGTCATGACGAGGTACACGTTCGAAAATTCGTTTAGGTTTCTTTTTATCAACTAATGATAATTCACTTTCAGCGAGAATTCTTTGAACTTGGATATGATTTTTATTTTCACGTTTTTTATGTGGCATCTGAAACATAGACAAAAGACTAAATGTTTTTCTGTACAATATTAGCGCTTTAGTAGATTTAGGAATTTTCATGTTACGACTTTCAATATATCGTTATTGGGTACATTCATGATGATATTTTTTTCTATGCTGAATACTTAAAGCTTGTTTTGAAAGAAAAGTCTAATTAATTGAGTTCGAAATTTTTATCCTTGAATCAACATAATAAATCAAATTCTAGTCTACGTCTTTAGAATGATGAATAGTTTATATTTGGATTTTTTAATGAAATAGGTTTGCTCGATACTGTCTTTTTTAATATAAGACATACACATCAAATAAATTCAGAGAAATTAATCATTATATATATATATATATATATATGTTAAAATAGTCTTTCGTTATAAGATAATTATTCTTGTTGTCTAATAAATAATATCTGTGTTCTTTTCGATAGAAGGTTAATAAAAATGAATCGAAAGTAAGTGACAACGCACAAAATCATTCATCTATGACGATGTGTCGTTTTGAGATATTTTTTCACTTTCATCATCCTACACTTTCAATTACTAATGATAGAGAAAAAAAAGATGAGAGATAGCTGTATTAATATATGCATAGAATAGAGTTGTTTTTCTATTTAATGAAATAGCAATCATGATAATTAATTTCACTTGAGTTTAAACTATACATACGTAACAAAAAAAATAGGAATTTTATTATGTGGAATATGATAAGCAAAAAGCAAAAAATAGTATGTGAATGTATATAATCGACTTCTTTTAAACACTTTGAAATATACAAAACGAGAATAATTAATGAATTATTATCAAGAATTTAAAGAAAAAAATTCTATAAGAAACTTTTTTCAAGAATCGTTAAATGATGATGTACTACCAGATAGAAGACGTTGTGTATCATTAATAAATCGTTGTGAACTATGCCAGAAACCATAAAAACCATAGATGAGAAAACCTAATTAAACGGAAATAGATTTTTTTAGTCTCGAATGAAAAATTTTCGTTAAATATCATACCCAGAAACATCCATACACCAAATCGGATCCATGTTGCTGGTGATAATTTGAGAATTAAATAAGTATTAATAAGTATACTCAATATAGGTACATATGGTACACAAGGAGTCTATTAAAAAAATATCAATTAGGCGATATAAATTCAAATTGATAACGAACTTGAAAATAAATTGATTTTTGATTTTTTGGTTGCGCTGCAATCGCAATAATAAACAAAATTTCTGTTATAAGAAAAATTATTAAAACAATTATCGCCGTTGGATCTTTATTAGCGATATGATGTCCAGCAAATATTTGTATTGCACAAAGAATAAAACCATTAATAGCTGTAATTATAAGAGAATAATTTAATGAGTTACAAAAAAGAACTTACTTAAACAAGTTATAAGATATTTAGTTAATTTTGCTGATAAGAATGTTGGACGACGTCCGGACGGTTTAAACAATTGCCTATACACTGATAGAGAAGCGAATTCATCATTTGGTAATAATGGATCGTCAACTGGTTGATAACTTTGAAATAAAAGAAGAAATGAGGTCTTCTTCAGTGTTCTTAACAATATCGTTGAAATAGGATCATGGTTTATATGCAATACCAAGGGAAAACGACTAATATTTCTGGCTGTAATAGCCAAAATCAAAAGATATACTTTCGAGTATTGGTTATTCTACGTAAAAGCTATCGTGTTAATTATTTTTCTAACATAGCAGTAAAAATTCCTAAGTTTTAGTCATCAATACTGGTAGCATCAAGCTACTTTTATCCCTTGACAAACGATCGTTATTCAAATGTACACATTCTAAAAAGATATATGATTTATTTTTATATTCCAACAGTAACAACAGCAGGGATTTAGCTCATACTACTGAAACTAAAAAAAGGGAGTATTTTACGCTGGAGTTCTTTTTTTGTTTACCGTAAAAATAGAACAGATATTGATACGAGTGAATAAGCAAGTAAAGTTCCAATTGACATCATTTCAACTAATTTCTTTAAATCAAATATTAACGCCATTATTGCTAGAAGAAAACAAGTTGCATAAATATCAAAATAATTGGTTTGATGCTTTTTCTTCTACTATACCTGATACAATACCGCCAAGAATTGTTGCTATCATTGGTGTTTGTAAACGTGGATGTATCCAAGCTATAAAACGAAATATTAAACCATCCGATGCTATTGCATATAATACACGTGGTAACGGTAAAAGTGAACCAAGTAATGACGCAAAAATGCCTAGAAATTAATTATAACAGCTGCAAAAACCAAAAGATTGTTAAAATAATTTGAACAAACCTGTTAATGCACCAACGCCGACGACATATTTCAATGCTGACAAATGAACATACTGAAAAGCTTCAGGTAAAACAGCATCAGGATTGATTAGATAATATGGAACCTGAATAAAGAAAATCGAGTGAATTTATTTTAGTATTGTGATCTGTCCACATATTTTGCAGGCTTCAAAATTAAAGTGAAGCATCTTACCATTAAAGTAATAACAATCGATACTGAACAATAAACTATTGAGCAAATAAGTAATGTAAAACAAATAGACATTGGAATAGCTCGTTGTGGATTTTTAGTCTCTTCACCTATGATATACAAAAGAAAAGAACTATTGTAATCGAAATTAAATGAAATTTACCAGTTGTTGCAACAAGATCAAAACCAACAAATGCATAGAAACAGGTTGCAGCACCAGCTAATGTTCCTTCAATACCAAATGGAAAAAAACCACCACTACCGATGGTTCCTGTAGTATTGGTTATATTCTTTATCTGGTAAATATTTAAAATAAAGTGAGTTCCAAAATCAGTTTCTATTTTAGAACAAGACATACTTCAGCTGGCGAAATATCCCAATTATGTAAATGAGCTTTAGTTAAACCAGCAATAACAACAATCGCAATAACAGTAAGATTAATACCGGTGAAAACATTATTTAATAACGCTGATTCTTTAATACCGATGACCAATAGAACTACAACAGATGCAATTAGTATTAGTTAGAAATTTTGATTTTCTTTTTGTTTTCACTTACCGGTTATAAGAAGACATAAACTCATGGCAAACAAATCAGCATATTCAGAAAATGTTCCCGCATGTAATGGTAAATATTTTATAAAAAATGTTTTCATTTGAAAACCAATAAGAGAATCCAAATAACCACTTAATGCTCGTGATGTACTTGCGGCACCTAAAAAGAGTGTTAATCAACTTCTTCTGTTTACAAAAATAGTATAAGAGCAAAACAATCTGCTACTAAGCGATCAATCTGATACCTTCAGTAAGAGGTAAAAATACTATATAGCAGAATCTAATATATAGCTGTTCTTTTTTATTATTGACCTACTTTATCGATACATTATCTTTTTTCGTTCTGTAGGAACGAATACTAAATTCGAAGGAGAAAATCTATGTTTAAAAGATAATGATCATAAGAAACGAATCTATTACAAGTGTAGTAAATGAAGGCAAGACTCACAGGAAACTTATAGAAAAGACTTAAAACTGAAAATCTAGTTAATTATGACTCATGAGTCAATGGCAAAAGTATAACAATGAAAATGAATGATCTTAATCTATGAAGTAGTAATGCTTCTGCCCTATTAATGAATATGTTTTCATACTAACATACCTATAACATATTCTAAAATCATGTTCCAACCTAAATAAAGAAACGTAAAAATCTAATCATACAATCGAAATTGAATGAAATTTCCTACCAATAATAAATGCCATAATTTCTCCTACACTAACATATGTATATGTATATGCACTTCCAGCTCGTGGTGCTCGTGCACCGAATTCAGCATAACACAGTCCGGCAAGAACCGAAGCAATAGCCGCAATAAGAAAACTAAGAATAACCGATGGTCCAGCAGTTTCATGAGCTACTTGACCCGTAAGAATATAAGTACCTGTTCCAAGTGTTGACCCAATACCTAAATGAAAATCAATCATGGATTCAAAGAACAATTTAAAAAAAAATTCTAACCCAAAATAATAAGGTCGAATACAGTTAAACATCGTTTTAATTCAGAAACATGTAATTCATCGGTTGCATAAGTTTTCTTTCGTGTTAAATTATCATAGAACCGGTAGACGGTACTTGTCATTTTTCTTGTTGAATTATTTGCTTTAAATGAATAACGAAGCTATAAAAACCATAAATACGTCAATAATACACTATTTGGTACCACTCTCTGTCTGATAAGCGAATGGATAAAAGTACTCTTATCAATAAATACAAATGCAATTCACATGAGAAAAAAACAGAAACTTATCAAATACACGAACCAATCACACGTCCAATCATTTCCAAGCTACATGTTTATCTATAAGCCAAATAGAAAAACTAGAAAAAGATGGCGTTGCAGATTTTTATCTCACTTCAAAGTTATTTTACATTGAAGTTAAATATAATTCTTATCATAATTTTGAATATTGTACACACTTTCTTCTTCTCTCTATCATATGTTTTAACCAGAATGTGGATATGCTCTGACAGGTGTGTTATATATCATTGCTAAATAATCATCGAACTTCAAATAAGTAGTACCGAAATTTGCTACGGCTGGCCCACAATGATCTATGATTGAAATGTAAATAGTTTGTATCACTATCTTCACAAGATCTTTATCTTATTCTGATGTTATATTTGAACTATTTACCGATGTACATTGTTGCTAGCGACAATTTGATTTGTTATTGTCTGTTTCATACAAGCAGTTTTTATTTAGAAAATTGCGAACTCTGAAACATAACAGATAACAAAAATGATTCTACTTTAATTGTTCTATTTATTTTATGCGTACTCATCTGATTGAATGATGAATCATGTCTTGTCATTGGTCATCTTCTCATTTGCCAATCCAACTCTCTGTTTTGTTGTAGAAAAAAACTAGTGGATTAAAATTCAAAATAGTCTTGTTATATTTCAGATGGCACCCGTCGGGGCTCGTCATTTTTCTCAATCAATAAATCGATATGGAAGTGGCCGAGATTATCGATCGCATATGCGTTTTGATGATCGACCTCGACGTGACAATCGTTATGAAGTATGACTATAATTATATAATAATAAAAAGAAAATGAAACTAATGTTTTTTTTTGTATGAACTTATAGAAAAAACGACGTAGCAATTCTCGATCTGATCAAAGACGACGAGATGATACTCGACGTTCTTATTCGAAATCATCGGCAAGTAAAAAACGACGAATAGTAGATAGCGATGAAGAATATAATGATTTATTAAAAGAAGAAAATGATCCAGATAAAAAATTTCGTTTAACATTAAAAAGACAAAATGCTATCATTAAAAAAACATTAGCAAAATCAGTATGTATTTTTAATCACTTACATATAGTTAATAGGATTATATTTATTTTAGTTTGGTCTAAGTACATCTAGTCTGTCAAAATTATTAGTCGATCAATGTGATGAAGCTATACGAGATTCAATTTTATCAAAATCGAAGTACGTTGAAATCCTCTAATTGATATATTTCAATGCAAATAGTCTGTTGTCAATATTCGTATTCTAAGATAGAACATGCTATATTCTCTATTTTAGAACAGAATTCGAACGTAAATTAACTGACGACACTGAACCAATTCAAACATCACGTGTTGTCACTGATGAAGTAGAAAATACAGTTTTGTTTTATTGAAAGTAAATGATTTTTCTTAATAGGTTCATTTATGTGATGAAATATCTCGATTAGATAATGATGAACTTGATGAAGTATGTAATAAAGTAACTTGATAAATTACTATACAAAATGTTTTCGTCTACCAAAGGCACCCAATAATGATTATAGTCAACAATTTGTAAATATTGGCCAAAGACCGCAAAATTATATTCGTGATGCTGGTTTGATTCTTTATTTTGTTCAATGAATTTCTCTGTTTCATTATTGTTTAAATAGGTCTTCAAAATCGTTTTGAAGAATATCCAAAATTACGAGAATTAATTCGTCTTAAAGATGAATATATTGAGAAAACAAATTGTCCACCAATGTATATAAGTTGTGATTTATTAGCAAATAATTTGACTTTACCATCATTGGAATGTGAATTCGATGTTATTCTTGTTGAACCACCATTAGAAGAATATAAACGAAAAAGTGGAATTCATTTTGATCGTTATGTTACATGGGATGAAGTAAATAGAATCATGCTCTATAAGCTATGAATGAATTATTTTTCATTAAATAATAGGTAATAAACTTGAACGTCGAATCAGTAGCTGCACAGCGATCATTTGTTTTTCTATGGTGTGGCTCAGCCGAAGGTTTAGATCAAGGAAGAGCAGTAAGAATGGAATAAGAAAAAACAAACTTATGAATTAAAAATATAATTTAGTGTTTGAAAAAATGGGGTTTTCGACGATGTGAAGATATTTGTTGGGTTAAAACAAATAGAAAAAACCCACGATCAGCTTTAACATTTGAATCTGGTTCGATTTTTCAACGAACAAAAGTAAGTTTTGCGAATTTAGTAAATCACGTGTTTTACTAGTGTAGAGTTTGATACATTTATGTTTCTATAGCTATGAACATTGTATAAGAAAACCTCATGTTTGTTTTTTCAATTCAAAGGAACACTGTCTAATGGGCATTCGTGGTACAGTCCGTCGATCAGTGGATTCTGACTTCATACATGCAAATGTTGATATTGATTTAATCATTACTGAAGAACCAGAATGGGGCGATCCAACTAAGCCCCTTGAATTATATCATATCATTGAACATTTTTGTTTGGGTCGTCGTCGCCTTCATTTGTTTGCACGTGAAGCAACAATCAGACGTGGTTGGTTATCGATTGGTTCTGAAATTTGTACATCAAAATTTGATAAACGTATATATAAATCATATTTCGAAACACCAGTAATACAAGTTGAAAATCTTATTGAACGTATTGAACAACTTCGACCTAAATCACCACCACCAAAAGGTCTCAAAGCACCGCCAGGAGCGACAGTGACAACAACATCAAATTCGAATCAAAATTCATCAGCAACTCAACAAGCTATTCTATCAACAGCGCCATCGTCATCGAATAAAGACATGTTACCATCATCTGTTTTACAAGATGGTCAACAAGCAATACGTTCAACCATAACTAGCAATCGTCAATCATCATCACGTGCAGTTCGCCCACATTGGGGCTTATACACTGATGATATGCCTCCCAATGTATATCCACCTATGATGCTTTCACCAACGCGTCATGGTTATCCAGCACCGTATTCTGATTTACATCTATTATCTGAATATGACTTCGCTATAGCTGGAGGAAATAGCAGTCAAAATGACTATGATACATACTATGGCCATAATAATGTTGAACAAAAAGATGACAGAACTAATTTTCGTAATTAATTTCGTTTTTATTTCGAAATAAAATTCTTACTTTGTACAGATTATCACTTTCAACAGTGTACTCTCATTTCAATGTTGTTCTAATTACAGAATTGTATGGTAATAAAGATAGCTGTATCTTTTTTCTTATTTGCTTTTTGGAATCAATATCTCATGAAAAAAATTCTCTTAGCCTTAATAGTAACAGAAATAATTGTCAGATTGAAGAATAATAGAAAATGTTGTTTACAAGAATCTAATGTTAGTATGTATTCACTCCATGAAAATAAAAATTTTATAGTTAAACAGTTATAAAAAGGCATGTCTATTAAAGAAAACGTTATTCATGAGTAAAAATAGGACTCCCACTCGTAAAGGATATATCAATATTGGTTATAAAACGGAATCTGCACCCATTTCGCACATTTCTTGTCACTATCACCGATGTACCGCGGTACTCATAATAACCGGCGGTAGCGCTTATAAGCTCCAGTTCCAGCGAAAAAGGCTTCCAGAAATCGGTTTTGTCAAATCCCAATTTAGTTCGTAAAAATAATTCGAATTAATCGAAAACAAAACTATATTAGAATATATTTTCCGAATTATTATTTTCACAGCGAAATCTTTAATAAAATATTTTTCTCATAAATGGGACTGATTTTAGATCTGTGGCTCCTGCAGCATCCTGCATATGGGTCAGGTACATCGACATTATCAGACTGCACCGAATTCAACACGATTCTGCCGGTTTGAATAGCCGTAAAAAATATTCAGTCATTTCTATACTACCCAGGTCGACCAAAAGGGATATCGTTTACGGTCCGTTTTCCGCGGGAATCGGCAACGGGAATCCCTGTGAGACTTCAGGAACAGAATCACGGGAACGGGAACGATCCTAAAAATTTCCGTTCCCGAAAAGCTGTTTGTTCTATTTCTATATGCACTAAAATTTATTCATGTAACAGCGTTTTATCTTCAACAATTATTTAAGTATATCATTAACAAAAAATAATAACAAATACCTATCAACAAAAATTACACAAATTCATTCGTTGTTCATTAGATCATACATTATGATAGTCACCATTTTCTTTCACATTATCATCATCGAAAGTGCAATCATCAAGATCATCCTTCAGCATAGTAATATCATCTTCTTCTTTTGAATCTTTTGCTTTTTTTGTTGATGTTGCCGATGTGCAACTAGTTACTCTTTTTCTTAACTGTTCAACTGAGGGTGGAAACAATTCTCGTAATGTTGATAAGTTTTGACGTATAAATAATAATTGATTTACTTAAGTTGTTTGCAAACGTGTACGACGAATTGTTATTGTATTTCCACTGTCAGAAAAAAGACGTTCTACAGATGTATTAGTTACCGGAATACACAGTACACGTTGAGCTATTGTAGCCAATGTAGGGTAAACTAATTTATTATTATTCCAATATATTAAAACATTCATGTCTTTGTCTAGTTTTTCTGGTCTTCAACATATCTGTCAAATTTGGATGAAGAAAATGAAATATTAATAGAAGGCATGAAGCTCTTGTGGGAACGGAAAACTGGAACCGAAAAAGTCGTTCCTGCAGGACTCTAGTAAACGGTAGCAAAACGACATCTTTACGGCAGTAAACTGTCCGCATTTTCCCGTAGTACTGGATGCAGTAATACGGCACTGTAAACGATACCGTATTTTCGCTGTATACGGTCGTATATACGCCGGATTCTCATTACGAAACGGCCGTATTCCTGCATCCAGTATCATGACCGTATACGGGCCGTTTCGATACCGTTTTTCACCGTAAACGGCCGTATACTGACCGTATTTTGTGGCATGGGTATACCAAAGGGTGCATCACTTCGGGCTCTGACAACATTGGAATTTTTCTTGGATATGATAATTTCTTTTTTGGTAATACAACAACCTATTCAATTAGCTTCAAGCTAGTGTGCATAGTCATAGGTGATTTCAATAACTACAACAGACTGAATATTGTCGCCGGCAATTATGAATATGAAAGTGTGGGTGTTTTTCTAAGATATAGCTACGACTCGTTCACTAATCAAATGACATATCCAACGGGTACGGGTTCTTATCCATATTCTGTTGTTGTTAGTGACTTTAACAATGACACTGCACTGGACATTGTTGTCGTTAATGAAGACACCAATAATGTTGGTGTATTCCTCGGATATGGTAGTGGCACATTCTCAATTATGATACTATTTTCTATGGGTTACGGATCCCGAGCATTCTCCGCTGTGGCTGGTGATTTTAACGCTGATACAAAATTGAATTTAGTCGTAGCAAATGATGGCACTGACAATTTATATGTTTTCTGACAAACTTGCTAATATGAAGCGTCATCCTATTGTTTTGTTTTATAATTTAGTTGACTTGCTTTGAGCTACTTTTATTTATTCTTTTAAGTGTTGAATGGTTTCTTTTTTTTTGAAGGTTTAAAGATGAGATTCTATAATAATCAAATCCATTTCTTTAACATTCTCTGAAGAATCATATAAAGATAGAATCTTTAAATTGATCGACGCTCTAGATAAGACGCGTTTTCGTATGGACTTCCAAATCAAATTCAGAACAATTAAATGCCTTTTCATCTATTGCGTAAGAGGATTGAGCAAATAGTTCTTTTGCCCAGTTTTGGCTATAGAAAATTCGATCAAAACAAGATTATAGTGTCTTTTCTAAGTCATTATTTAGAATCTTAGTGATAAGCCGATTTTTTGGGCTATAGAGATCCGCGTAGGATCTTGACATTTACATTAAAATTGGGGTGCGGATGTGGTATTACTGCGCTCTTACCCACATTATATCTCCGATGTTATCAAATAACGATGTTAGAAAAAAATTTTTTGTTTTTATTTCCGATCGGATTAGGTCTTTTTATTATTGAACTATCGGAATAGCATAAATCGAGCTCATGTGCGCTTTCTTTCTTCTATGTTCAAAGTCGAATCATTTTCCATTTTTGATTAGGAGTTTTTACATCTTGCCACAATTGTAACTGCACACCGGCATTGATTGAATTTGCAGGAACTGATACTAACCTGCCGCTACTACCTGGTACATTAAATGACTGAACACTGACGAGTTGCACTACATCAGGAGTTTCACCTACTGCTTCATTTATTTTCCACAGCTGACTATTGCCAGAATTATAGGGTCGTTGAATCAAGAGAGTTCCATCAATAGGCCAGTAGTTAGCGTCTAGTGCTTGACGACTATGAGCTACTATTATGCGATATTGCCCGTGACCCGCATATTGAACATGCCATTTCTAAAACATAGAAACAATAAAGTAGAAATTCTCAACGAAAATAGAATAGTAAAGGAGAAGTTTGAGCCAATGTTTGGAAATTTTAGAAATTCAAAAGATTTCTTTTTTTACAACTCTACTTTGGATGCTGACATATGGTTTTTCGTTGTTTAATCAGTGTTTCATTAGAATCAACTCACTTGCCAGTCTCCATCAATGTCATACCACTGTAAAATTCGTGCTCCAGGAGCATTGGATGCACTGTCGATCTCCATCAAGAGACCCGTTTGAACATTCTGAATTTTATAAAAACCATCGTACTTTGGTTGCCACATGTCAATCCAATCGATGCTCATAATCGAAGGATACGCTCGTGGATTGACAGGAGTTTCTTTTGATTTGCCACCTACGCCCAATCCAATTACCAAACACATATTATCAACTTGTCGTAATTCTTTCGATTTGATAATTGTTTTCACCCATCCATCGTCATAGTACCATGTCATTTGATCATAACCCCAATCCACTCCAAATCGATGTAAACCATTGCTTGTTGGTCTATTTTCTGCTCTTTCACTTACCTCTTCTACACCACCTTGATCATTCGTATATTTGAATCCATAGTTATAACGTGATCGCGCATCAACTACTTCCATTACTGTGATCATTGGTACTGTGTTCTGATCTTGTGCCACAAGGAATACCGATGGCCAAGTACTTTGCAGGTCGGGTGCTCGCAACTGTACTTCAACATAGCCGTTTTTTATACAAAATTTTCCGTTTGTATTCAGTGCACCCGAAGTGAAGTCTATGTCAATTGGGCCGAATTCAGTGGATATGCCGAGATTGATTGATCGTTCGGGTATAGCAGTAATATTCAGTAGACCATCTGGCGTAACTTTGACTTGACGAGGAATGGTGTTGGCTCGATGGTTTGAGTAGGAACCCCATGGATATCCATAATTCCAAATAGTAGTGTTGAGCGGAGGTGAATCAAAGGTTTCTCGAAACGTACGAGCAAGACCATCGGTAGGATGACCATCACTGGATGAAGATAGCAGAAAAAAAGCGAATAGTACCAGCATTATTGTCATGAGAATCTGGCGTACAAACGAACAAATAATAAGAATGAATATAAAGAAAGAAACACGCACGCGCTTTAGAATGTAATGAGAAACAAAACCATATGCGTTTATTTTGATTATATCTATATATATATATACCTATATGAATGATTTGGTTGCGCAGCGTCGATTTTGAAAACGATAGTGTGGTTTCAACAGATTAGAATATTTAAAAAATATACTGACATTATGAAATAAGATTCGATGCCAAAATAACTTAGAGAAATATCAGTTGTCTTGCAGCGATGAATCATGGATTGAAGTCAAGTGCAATGTTCGTTGATTTCATTGGTCATGAGACTCAAACTAGACAAAGCTATTTCAACGATAATTGACATATTAGAAGTGGCTGATTCGATGGATTCGATCGCGCCTCACTAGTCGACGATCTTGCCTTCGATCTGTGCAGATTCTTGTCTGATGTTTGTTTCTTGCCATTTTGACAAAATCCTTGTAATACAAATGAATTTCATTTAGGCATCCATACGATTACCTCCTTTCGATCTTATTATATTTGAATTTTGAATTTAAAAAAATACAAAAAAGTACATTATATGTGCAAGGAAATATACAATAAATTCATATCGTGTGTAAAAACAATTAAAAAAAAGAAACGAAAAACAATTGAACAAAACTATCTATTTATAAAATACATTTGTTATAGTTCGTCAACGTCATCTAGAAAAAGAAGATATAATGTTCAAACTTCTGTATGTTTCTAAATTATATATACAGAAAACATCACGTGATATTTTTCCTTAAGATGTAATAAAAATCGTTGAAAGAACAAGAAAAAAGAAACTTATCTGAATTTCAAGAAATTTGAAATGTCTTGCACTTCATTCCAGATTCGTATTTTCCTGATGAATCAGACAAAATTCTTTGTGAGAGGAAAGAAACAAGATTCTTGCCTGTATTTCAAAAAATCTTGAATATCTTGCCATTCTTGCCTGATTCTTATTTATCTGATCAATCAAACAAGATTGTGTTTTTCTTGAATAAAAGGTAAGAATCTTGCCTGAATATTATGATTACCAAGAATCTTGTCTGATATTCAAAAAAACAAGAATCTGGACAAAAAAAAGATAAGATCGTCGACTAGTGTTCTTTGTCAAATAAACTATAAGTGGATTGAAACAATAGCGCTAGATGCATGAGAGTGAGGATAAATCGTTCTTTGAGCCTGACTGAATCAATTATGACAATGGTGATAACGAAGCGAGAAACATATCAGCTGAATGTGATCATTTTATTTCAAGTCGAAGGCTTATCAAATGGAAACAACAAAACTATTACTTAATCACTGCCATAAAAGGATCTTTGAGTAAATGCCAAGATTTCAATGACCACATTCCTTCATACACGTTCATTCAGTTCAACAGACATAGTGATAAACAGCTTCAATTAATACAAAGACGAGTTCATACACTAGCAACACAGTAAACTCAGTCTTCTTTCTTTCACCACTGGATTATGTTCTTGAAGTATCTTTCTATTTAATTGTACATTTCATGGTTTTTAGCACTAATAAATCGAATAATTGTAAAATATATAAAAAACAAAGACTCTTCAAACATTGCAAGGCATTTGCTGCTTCACGTAGTATTACACTCAGGATTTTGCATCAAATGGCTTCACCAGAATCCCGTAAACGATAATCGACGTTGAATACGCTCGGATGCTGCTACTCCAACTACCTGAACCTAAGATGGATGTCTATTCAAACTGAACATGAAATGGAAAAAGTTTAGTGCACGTATCTGTTCGTTCATCAATATGGTTGAATCACAAGCATCGTTTGAAACAGACTGGAACCAACGAGCGAGGATAAGATATATCGAGAGAAAAGTTCATAGCTAGGAGTGTTTTACACGAAACTAAAATCTATTTCTTTTTTTTTTATAGAAATTGAGTTTCAAATCGACGCGAATCGACGCCTATAATGCATCGCTTCTTTCCTTCAAGTGTGAATTAGAACCAACAAGCGACTGTGAATGAATCCAATTCGTACAAATTTTCCATCTGTTTCTTTTTTGCATTTTATTGATCAGTTCGTTGGTAGACCAAAAGTGAAGAAAGCAATCATCAGAAAAATTCAAGCTACAACAAAAGGCTGAGTTGTCAAAAGCTTTCAAAAATGAAGTATTCACACAATTCGACTGATCATAGAACATTTGAACGATCACTTATGTCAATGATTGATTATCGTTTGGTGACTTTTGCCCACAAACCATACTTGGGTCCCATAGTGATGCGAACATCGGGTGTCACTTTTTGACCGGGTACAAGTTCAAAGGTACATCGTTTTATTAGCATCGCTAACATCACTTTAGCTTCGAGCAACGCAAAATTTTGTCCAATACAGTTACGTGGCCCAGCTGCGAATGGTAAATAGCAGAATAGATGAGCTAATTTTGGTTTGAGACCTGTAATAGGATCACGCATCCATCGCATATAGTCGAATTCGAGTGGTCGAGGCCAAAATTCGGCCCGTCGATGAAGTAGATAAGTGTTAATCACGATAATCGCGTTAAGAGGTATATGTAACTGATGATTATCTTTACTACCGATGGTATGTTCACGTATACAGTGTCACGCGAATATAGGTGCTGGAGGATAGAGACGAAGGGTTTCCTGTAAAATAGCCTCACATACAACCAGATCGCTCATATTTTCATAGGTAAGATCGATGTTGTCTGAAAGCACACGATCAACTTCATCACGACAGGCACGTAACACTGGTTCGTCAGTCATTAGCATATACAAGGTCCATACAATGAGATTTCCTGTCGTTTCATGACCGGCAAACACAAAGGTCAAAGCTTCGTCCTTGATCTCTTGATCGGTGAATGGTTTGCCTTCTGCATCAACAGCCGATAATAGTAGGTCGAGAATGTCAGAGCCCGAACATAAACTTTTCGAACGATTCTGCCGCCTATCAACAATAATTTGTTCGACAAATTGAGTCGTTTCCCGAGTACCTTCGTCTACAATATGCTTGTGCCAGAACGGTAATAGTGCTAGCACAGGAATTTTATTGACCATACGCATTGTTCGATATTCGACAGCTTGAAGCACTACAGTGAATGCTTGATTGACTATGTCTTTGGCATTGCCAATTGTTTCGAAACCTTTTCCAAAAGCACACGATGCAATGATTGATAATGTCAGTGCATTTAGGTCTGTCTGCAAATTGACAAGCGGACTGTTGGTCGATGCAAATAGTTCATCAATGGCTTTTCGTGTTTGATCAACCATGATCGAGACCATTGATTGAAGATTGATAGCATGAAAAGCTGGATTAAGCATTTTTCGAGCTCGTTCATGTTCGATTCCTTCACTCACGAACAGATTGTGTGTACCAATTATTGGCTTGAACACGTTACTATTCAGAGCTGTTTTAGAATAGTCTTGTGCGTGTGATCGACCGAGAACGTCAGTGAGCATGTCAGGTTCAAGTACGATGAGGCGTGCGAGTGGACCAAAGCCATGAAGAAAGATATTTCCATGCTTTTTAACAAGTTCTTCGTAATAACCCATGTACTGATCGTTTGCTCGAGAGCGATTCATTTCAAGCAGTTGACCAATGATAGGCACAAATGGTTCACCTGGAACACCTTGACTACGAAATGCATCGTGTAAACGCTTCGCTGGGCGAATTAATTTCCAGTACACGATAAGCACAATCGGCAGGACGATAGCACAGCTTGTGTATACGGATAGAAGAAATATCATTATATGGTACACGTACACTTGTTGAGAGTAAATCACTTAATATGATACCGCGGTACTCTTTTTGCCGATAGACAAAGAAAAAGATACGACGTTGCATGCCAACTTTTTCTTTCTTTTGTTGATACAGAATTGCCTCGTTTGAAAGAAAAGATAAAATGTATTCTCATTCTCATGTCCTCAAAATCGCTAAAAAAATCGATGATTATATCGCGGGATATTAGGGCGATTTACCGTGAGATCTTATCACGATAAAATCGTTCAAATTGCCGATTTGTTTTTCAATTTTTAAGAAAATTTGAGACTAATTTACGGTTGCGTAATCAGTTTAGATTTCTGATGAAAAAAGGTATAAAAAGTAAGTGTTTTCAAGACTTTTGATATCTATAGAACGCGCCTTTTACTTATCCGTTTGAATTCCCTGAGAGTGACTGATATACTCTTGATGTGGATGATAAAAGACTGGCTTTCATTGTCGAAACATTTTCCACACCTACACCTATTCGAACCCAATCAGACCAAATCGAATCTAATTCAGCTGATGTGTTTTGTTTTTTGCATCTGGTGTTTAATGTAGACTACAACAGAAGAGTAATTTATAAATTTCTATGAACAAAAAAAAATGAATAAAATTTATTCTGAAGTGAAAATTTATATGAAAGAGAAGAGAAAAAAGTTGAGAATACTCTTCTTCTTTGTTAACTGATTACGCTAATATGTTTAATAATGTTCTTCAATTAGTTGGAATGATTGAAAGAACCTATACCTATGTAATTATAATGATCGAAAACTAATCTTCGTTTGTATAGGAAGCAATAAAAATTTCTGTTGAAACTAATCAACGATTAGTGATATAAGCCAATTATTGTAATCGATTACGTAATTCAGTATGATACAGTTCGACTAAACAAGAAGAGATTAACAAGTTCATCATTTTATTTATCTAAGCTAATAAATCAAGAATTAATGAGTTAGATAATTGTCTTCTAGTATGTTATAAAACTTTAAAATATGTTTTTGGTGAAAATATCTGAAAATTCGCAGTTAGTTTCGGCCAATCACAAATTTAAAAATAGTCAACGATTTATGGCGATACATCTGCACTACTTAAGAAATCGACGATTAATCGCGATGTATCATCAAAACTTAGGCGGTTTTAAAAACACGGCTTATGTTTTATTGCCTGAATTTTTTCTCCATAATTCCTTTTTACCAATGGTACTATTCTTTGTTAAGTAATTCGTAGATGGAGCCGTCATCACTCATAGAAAATCCTAACCGTTTCAATCAGTGGGAATGAGGTGTACACGTGGAAGCTTTTGCTGAAAGAAAGTTTCACAAGTAGGTCTGACTCGTTTCGTGATCGACTGGATTGTGAAATAAAACGTCATCATGATGTAAAATGTTATATTAATAGCTTCATATATAGGCCTGAGAGAGTAATTAAACTAAATGAATTTTTGGTTGCCCGTATATTGTAACAGGAGAGGAATAAATAAATCGAATGTGCCAATATAACTTTTTATCAATCATTTTATGTTAAGTCGTTTTAAAACATAATTATTCAACATTTTTCTTTTTCAATTGGAGACAATTAATTTTGTAAATTGAGACTGTTCTGCTTTTTAATATAGTCTTATTTGTTGTTGATGAGCATGCAGTTTCCTTTATCACTTCATCAAATAGTTATATTGGGATTGAAATTTCTTGGTAGGTTTCATTCGACTCTTTCTTCAGTTTATTACTGGATATGATTCTTTATTTTATTAGAAACGATGCAGAGAAAAGAACAAATGAGAGTATTTAGTATTGTTAGAAAGTTATTCGCAGGAAATGTCACTGATTTAGATTAAGAATTCCCGCTTAATGCAGTGTTGAGTGACGGGATAATAACATTGACCATTGCAGAGTTTCTGTCCAAGTTTACACAAGTGTCCTTCAAGACATTCGTAAAATCCAACATCATAATAACATTGAGTACCACACGCTGTCTGACCAATCTTGCAGAGTTGTCCATCGATGCATTTATGAGCTATTGGGAAATAACACTGTGTACCACATGATTTTTGTCCAACCATACAGAGTAAGGCAGACGAGCTACTGAAACAAATCAATGTGATAAAAGTTAGCACGAGAATTTTCGACATGATGATTGTTGACGAAGCTTTTGGCTTGCAGGTATGAGTGTAATAAATCTTAAAAGATGTAATACATTGATTTTTTCTCTATGTAAGAATATTTATTGGTACCAGTAAATGAATATTGATGAATAACTCATAATTTTTGTTGACATAGAGAGAGAACGCATATAACTGAATGAATCTATTCATACCCTCCATCATGGTATTGCCCAACTAATCGACATATTGTAAAGAAAATAACATTAATCGAGAGTAGTATGAATCATAAACTGTATGAAAAAGACATATATGTAACGAACGGCATTTGTTAATCAGAAATTTTCGTATCATAATGTAAAATCTCACAAAGGTGTTATTCTTATTCAGTGAGGCATTTTATATTGAGAGCCGAAGCTAACAACTGATATTTTTACACTATCGTTAAAAGAAAAGCGCTGAGAGAAGTTGGGTGGATGTTGATATCCTATAGATCTGAATCTACAACTACATCTATACTCTTTCCAATAAAAGAGAAAATATAGTTATGATTTATTCCAAAAGCAGTCAAATTTATTATTATTCACAATTTGAATAGAGTTTTAGTAAATATATATAATCATTACATATAACAATTATGTTGCTATCTATATTTTTTCATATAATTGCATTACTTATTATTATTATTATTATTATTTTCTTATATGAGACATGGTAGCCACAATTCTATCCGAACTTATTCATCAAGCAAAATTCATTGCTCAAACAACTACATGAATAATACTCAAAATACTGACACAAAAAATAAAGCAATGAGAAGTTATAAATAACATTATACATTAAATGTAACAAATTGAATCTATAATTAGCATACGAGTATGCCCTCCTTCAATGATTCACTTTTGATAATCATCAATTCCACTTCTAAAATCATTTGAAATCAATATAAATTGTACAAATTATAATACACTATCTCATCTTACAGAGTGCTTCAAATTTTGCTATACCTAACTTATTACGTTCCGTTAGTATTACTATAGTTGTTCATCATTCAAGCTTTTATTTATATTTTGATTGTTTTCTCTATATTTCTTTTAAATAATTTGTGTATCAACTTGAAACTTTGTCGGCCCCAATTTTTTTTTGACAGTTTCAACAATTCTTATATGATTAATGGCATTTTTAATATGTCCATTATACATACATAAAAGAGCTAATCAGCGTATTAGGTTATTGCGGCCTTCATCTTCAGTTTTCGTCATTATTTATTATTCAAGAAGAAATGCTGCATACCGATCTATAATAGATCTAGTAATTGACTGCGCATGGCAAAAAATGTTTTATTAATTGTTAAGTGAACAACTCCTTGTATACAACGAATGTAAGAATTAATCCGATAGAATATCAACTAATCAACTGAATGGATAAATGTTGGACTATATTTCGCGTCTGTTTATAATAAAACTATTGAAACAGATATACCAGTATTATGTTTTTCTAGAGCTCATTCATCTCGATTATGTCAAAACTTTACACCAAAATTAGCTGTTTTTTTAAAGGACATAATAGTGAATTGGAAGATGAATTAGACATTGTTTTTATTTCAAATGACGAAGATCAAGCTACTTTTGATCACTATTTCAAAGAAATGCCATCGAAATCATTACCTTTCTCTGGTATGTTGAATAACTGAAATTGACATTGTAAACAACATTTTTAATCAAACAGAAAGTTTCAATAAGTTTCGATTTATTTAGATCAAGATCGTGCAATAGCATGATGTGAACATTTTCATATTGAACACCTTCCAGCTGTAGTTTTGCTTTCTTCTACATGTCAGCTAACTTCTTTGGATGGTGTCGATTTAGTACGTGGTGCATATCATGGGGCTGCACGCCAATGATGTAAACGAAAATCTTTATTTTGGTCACGTGAAGCATGCGAAAGTGAATATGTTTGGCATGGTGTTATTTATCATGAATGCTATATATGTCCAGTCATTGGTTCAAGACATGTTTGTATAGATGAAATGTGTTACGTAGATCTATGTGAAACATGCCTTCCAAAAATTAAACATGAGCATCCTCTCGTTGAATATTTAGTACCTACACTACAATATTCATTTGAGCAACTTGTCAAATTAGTTCCTCACATTTACTTAATCCTAACAGTGAAGAAAAGATTAAAACAACAACAATATGGGAAAATGGTGTTAAAAGAATTGGATTCTATTTTTCTGCTCATTGGTGCCAGTCTTGTCGTTGTTTTACACCAAAATTAGCAGAAGCTTATGAAGAAAGCACAAGAAAATGCTCTGCATATTAGTATAGTTTTTGTATCATCTGATTTCGATGATCCATCAGTCAATGAATATCGTTCAAAAATGTCTTGGCCTGCTGTTCCGTTTCATTCAGTTCATCTTATCAATACATATTTTCAATCTTCTTGTAAATGTTTATTTGATTTGTTGATGTTAAATAGTAATTATTGTTTTGTTTTGAAGGCATTCCAAGATTGTTCATTCTTCCATCAGATGGAAAAACTTTATCACGTCGTGGTGTTGATGATGTTTCACGTAAAGGAGTACAATCTTTGAAAACATGGACACAGCGAGAAACGTTGCCTCCTCCTACAGAAGAGGATTTTCTACGGGAAGATGTCACATGTCATGGATGTAGCGTCAGTTGTATTAATGGTCAAAGATATCATTGTGCTACGTGTGATAATTATGATCTATGCTCGGTTTGTGGAAAAAAAGGACATGAACATCCACTTGAACTTGTACCACAACTGATTGAAATCCTAGAGAAACGATTTGTATATATTCATCAATGATATTTTTCAATAATATTCGAAATATTGATGAGATAATTCATTAGCTTGTTTTTTGTATGAGTATAGGTGGACAGTGTTAAACGTCGATCCCCGATAATTTTACTATACAATATACAGATGAATTAAATACTTAGATTTAGTGGTTTCAAACGTTGTTCTTTCAGATTGAATACGTCAAATTGAAAAACTAAATTTTGACGTGTGTCTCCGTTTTTTACTGCATGTTCCGTGTTTTCGGATTCTACTGAATATTATCATCTTCAGCAACGACCAATTGAGTTAGAAGCAGCAATAACTTTATAAAAAGTTAAAATAGAACAGGAAGTTAAGTGAATAACTCAAATGTGACCACTTATGCTTTAAATTCCATAAATTTATCTTCAAAAAATGGAATCAAAATTAAACTGATAGTCTTTTCTGTCTTTGTGGAATTGAACTATCGCCAGTACTTACATTATTGATCAAGAAAGTCTGGCTCACTGATGAAGAAATTGACTATTACATCTATACGATCAATGTGGATCCGCAGTTGAAATTTTCTAGTTTTTGGAGCAATCAGGAAAAATGACTTCTGCTAATGAACTCCGTTATACAGCGTATCTGTATTATGCCTGCATTGTCTGTTCCATGTGAAGTTGCCTTCAATCACTTTGAAAGATCATCATAAGTTATTATTATTATTTAATTATTAGATATAAAAACTATTTGGTCATTAGTTTTCCTTTATTTTTTTTGTAGTTGAAAAGGCTATTTTGCTCGTATATTTTTACTTTATGATTATATCCTGTTCTCTGCTGTTTCACAGAAATCTGAAAATCAATAGAGAAGTTTTGCCCCAACTTTAATAAAACTGATGGTATTGCTAATATGAAACTAAACCTCTGTACAACTGGAACTTGCTGATTTTGACAGGAAAGCTATAACAAGTAATACTCGTCTACTAGATTCGTTGAGTACTCGACTGTATGCTATACTCTTCCGATATAATATACTGATTTGCAGACCTAAACAGCGCTAATATACAGTATGCGAAACAAAAAATGGATATTATTTTAGATACTGACATCCCTAATCCACTCTCCCCCGACGACTCCCCGGGGAGTCTCCGCAAAATAACGAAATCCCTAGGGACTCCCTGAGGATTCTTCTAGGGAGAGTTGATTAGGGATGGAATTCGATGTCACTTTCTTTCTGTCCAGCATTCATCCATATCACACTGTTACTTAAGCAACAGCAGCTCACTCAAACTGACATAATTTGTACCATATAATGCAAATAATAAGCATATGGCACATACAAACACGGCTAGGTATAACCTGGGAATTGGAATAGTAATTTTATACAATCTACAGTACAATTTCGTTATTCGAGGAGATGAGGGACTGATAACCGTTTTAAATTGAATCTAGCAAGTAGTGTCTAAGTCATTGTCAAACAGAATTTCGAAATGCATACCTGTTCAATATTTACGATCATTTTACTGTACATCACGTTACAATAGCCAAAAAGGATTCCATTTGAAAAATCAAGAATATCTGAGCTTTGAGAAATTATATGGTGGATAAATATTCATTTCTATATCAGTTTCGATATGTAAATGTAAATCTGTTTCTTGTTTTCTGAGTAGGATTACTGTGACTCACGTGAATACTGCAAACACATTTTAGATACTGATTTAGTTTCTGAGTCATTTTAGTTCTTTTACCGATGTACAGACAGAGGATAATATTAGGTATTGTTCTAATCGAATAACATTTTGTTGCAAATTGTTTTGATAAGAGCTACTGTCGATATAAAATATCACGATTTTTGCTTTTTTTATAAGTATCAAGTCTCACCATATTTTTGAAATGATGCCGACGTGTGGACACTCAGTCAATGGTTAGATTCAACTGTGCTTGTGAGTGTTTTCTTTTACAATGATATTATCAATATAATATATTTTCGTCGGTAGAAAAAAATTAATTTACTCTGGATATTGTACAATAGAGGATCCATGCGGACATCAAAACATCGGTAAATATTTGCATCAGGCGTGTTTTTTTCTTACAATACATGAATGATGAAAAAGCTGGGAGAATATAGCGATTGTACAAAAAGATCCGACTTAACTGTTGCTGATTAGTTGCATATTGCAGAACAAGAAGCGTCAATAAATATCAGTCAAGGAAACACTAAAAATGGCCATTCAATACTTCATTCAGGGATCTTACTAGACAGCCTGACTACAAGAATAGAAATGTGTGCATATTTTCGAAAGCAAGAATATAAACCCTAGGAAAACAAATACCCATCCAATATCATTCTATTGGCAAAGGATGAGTGACACAACGAAGCTATATTTTAACATGACTCTCATAAGCACAATAAAATAGCATGCTTGAAACTATGGGTGTGAATGTGGGTGCACTTCTCTAAAATGACATCCCACACCCATGCCCTTCTTGTTATAGAGTAAATGACGATCACTTTTGTACACTATTAGATACGTTGAGACGCTTCTTTATTCTCATCCTTTTCGGACAGCTTGAGCGAAAAAATACATTATGTGAGAACCAATTACATCGAATTTTTTATGAAAACTGAGGGTACCAATGGACTTACTTCTATTTACCTTTTTTTTTATGCTTTTGTTTGTAAATTAATATTTTGAACTTTCAAAAAGTGCATTTATTGATTATGAAATTGTCAGCAGTGCCCAAGGACTGAGAAATAGGAATTCCTAATGTGTCGAGGAATTGTCAGTACCGCTTTGATAATTCCTGGAGGAAATGGGAATCAACTATAGGTTCCCTCACCGTTCCATCATTCACGAAAGTTGCGATATTGCTGTTTTCAAAATAATTTTTGCATGAAATCATTGATTCTCACAATTTTTCAAGTGAAAATGAGTGTAAGAACAAAAACTATCGTGAATATTCTATATTTTTACCTTTATTATGCAAGAAAATGTATGGAAACTGATGAGGAATTCCTAATCCTCAGTCCTTGGACACCCCTCAAAAAATGCCGATTTCTCTCTTTAGTTCCTAGGAAAAATGATTCCAAAAAGACTCACGCTTCTTTTATTTGACATGAATACTACACTAAGCATTTTTATTGAAGAGCATCTTTTTATCGAATTTCTGAAGTAAAATATAATTCAATAACTTAAATCAAACAATCATTGGATGTCACTAAGTACGTCGGGAAAAAGCTAGAGTATTGTTAGTTCTATAGAATACAAAAGTTCAGTCACTGATTTAGACAAGTTTCTTCGTTTGATTCACAACAAATAAGCCACTTAACATCGAAGGTATAATGCCACGGAATACACCTGTAGCATCTCCAGCATACCAAATATTTTCTCCTGGTACTTTCATATTTTGGTCGAGTAGTGGATAGTTTCCAACGGCTTCTAGTGTGGGTCCTTTGAGCATAAAACTTTGCCGATCTAAATTTGTATCTTTACTGAACTTTGTGAAAAATAATTCAATCCCTGTAGCAATATGAGTACCGACATCATCATATATGTCATGTAACTTGTCCAATTCAGCAAGTGATAGTTCAAATGGACGTGTACCCTTCACTTTTTCTAAAAGTTTCTGAGCATCGTCGCTCTTGTAACACACATTGAAGCCGAAATTACTTTCAGATGTTGCTGGACATTCCGAAGAGCCATAATAGGCAGCTATACCGTCTTGTTCGGCCCATGAACATCCTCCGTTACGACACCAAAAAAATGTTCGATACTCAAGATTGGCATCGGCTGTTGGAATAATTTTTGAATTGGCTTGTGTTGCATCCGAGAATAAACTATTATTTGCTGGACCGCAGAGACGTACGCCAATTTCCACTTGCTTAAAAACATGTTTTATCATAGGAAATGACTGAGAAACGATTGGAAAAAATCGACCACCACTGAGAATGATATTCTTACAGCGAAATTCAACATCATTACCATTTTTCTTACAGTGCAAAATGTAAGTATTATCTGTTGTAGATTCTATCTGACACAGTTTAGTGTTCAGAGATAATTGATTCGGTTTTAGACCATGCAGAATTGAAGCAATGAGAGCAGTACGTTGTTCAAGTGTTAAACGGAACGTGGATTGCTTTTTTTGTTTTCGTTTTTCAGTATTAATAATAGTTTGTTCATCGCTGTTTTGAATGTTGCCAAACCAAGCTGCCAGGGATGTTGCAACATCCAATACCATATCAGCATGGCAACCCAAAATGGTGTTGACTGTTGTGACTTGGCCAGCAGATTTTATACTGAGATCACGTGGAAAAGCTGGTATATCAAGAATGCCTTGAAACATTTTTGCTAATTGATTGTAGCTTTCTCGTAAACATTCTTGATCAAGCAACCACAATCTGTTACCGGCTGGATAAAATACAAAATAACCATCGGAGAAGAGACCGGCACCACCAATACCTCCAATATGTGTTTTATCATTGGATTGTACACGTTCCGATAGGCCATCGCCACTATCAATCAACAAATAATTAGTTTCATGATGTGCATTCAATCCGTAACTAGCCGATAAACCAGCTGGTCCACTGCCTACGATCACGTAGTTAAAAATTGTCATTGCAAAGTATGTTTTCGCCTATAAAGACTATGTACAGAAAGAATTCATTCAATCATTGTTATTCGATAGGGATAAGCATAAAAATCGGAGAACAGAATTAGCGGTAAAAAAAATAGTAAACTCGCGCAAAAAGAACGAGGTCGAATTCATCTGCTTATCGAATACATCCTTCAGTTAAAATTCGAGAGAAAAACAAATGAATGGCACAACATACTTGAAAAGATGAATAATTTAGTTGCTACGTGCTGTGTCATTCACAAGGTCATGTGCCTCACTCTTAAACAATAAGTCTTTTTTTTACTTCACATATATATATGAAACACGAGGAGTATACATCTAGTCCCCCTCATTTCTGGCACGATACTATGAGCATTTCATTGGAAATGTGTAAGTACATTCATGAAGTGTGACCATTGTCATGATATGTCAAGCTTCGCATGAAAAGGGTTCTCCAATATCAGTGTTGTCATTGGAAATCATTCGATAAATATCGTTTAATTTGAATTTCTTCTCGCTAAAATTTGCTACAATGTTATGCATTGAAGTACTCGTGCAAATAAAAATAAAAAAATGGTGCGGAGTGAATCACTTACGCTTCGTAATAGAACCAAACTGTTGGACGAATAAATGAATCATAAATTATATTCACAATAATGTTACATTTCTCAGTATGACTGACGAAGAGAGAAGAAGAAAAACCAAGATTTTTTTCTCGTGTTTACTTGCAGACAGAAAGGAAAAATAATGAGTATCATTGAAACGAAGAAGAACGATACAAAACACTGTTCAGATTGGGAAAGAAAAATATACAAAATTGAGAATCATAATGTGGGTACGAGTCGAGAATATTAATATTAATAACCACACCTACATCAATCCAGTTTTATCATGATTAGTACAATCATAGCCAGAACAACTAAGAGGATATGTATGTGGTTTGGTTCCTAGTATTGTATTTCCATTATTTCTCATTGACACATATGCATACACACACACACACACACACACACATTTCTCTTCATAGTTTCCAAAAAATCGCATTTAGAATCCCTTTGACCTTTTTTCTTTGGTCATATGATATGTAATTGTCTGTATTAACAAGTGTATTACAGAAAAAAAAATTAAGATCAATTTTGAGGAATCTTTTGACTCTTGACTGTTCACTTATGGATGATTGATATATTGATAAACAGTAACACCTGTCCAACAACCGGTTAAGAGTTTACCACCAGAATAATGCCAAGTGTGAAATTCTTTTCTCATCACAAAATAGACATTAGGTAAACTAGAATATGTTCTGGTCTCGCTGACTTGAAAAAGTTTAATGTTTACATCACGAAGATAATTCACAGCATCCGTAGTCATAGCAGATGGGACTGAGCCTGTATACACAGTAGTACCATCGGGAAACGCTAAAATACGGAAAAATAAAAACGAAATTAGCTGACAACATGATAGCCGAACAAAGAGTTATTTACGAGGATTGCTATAAGGACATTTGACTCCTTCTCCCCACGGTCCATTATAATCTTGAGAGTTTGCTTTTTGACCCAAACCAAATTTAACAAGGCCTGAAATAGAAAATAATACACGTATTTATTCGTGCTTTCTCGTTGTTTTGAAGACACAGAAAAACGAAAGGTATTGAGAGTTCAAGTCGACAAAAGAGAACCATGATAGAGAGACAGACAACGAGAGGATGAAGAAACAAAGTAATATGAAATAAAGATAAGAAAGGACTCATACGAATGAAGCTGTGGCAGGTATTTGCTTTGATCTTGTGTAGATGAAACTTGGGACAGTAAAGTTCTGTGACTTTGACTGTTATCGATTCCAATACAAGCAAAAATGAGATTACTTTAAATTGTCGTTGGATTCTAAAACTATTGGTTCTTAAAGGAAAAACTACGAAGAAAAACTATTTTTCTTCTAGAAAATGCTGAAAATGTGTGAGTGCCAAGAAACTCGAAATCTCCATTTGTAAGTAATATTACTCTTGACTTGAGTCACTTCAATACACACTTAGCCGGCTATCAACTATAATACTAATGTAATCATGTAATAGGTATATGATAAACATAGTAAATCGACGATTTATCAAAGTCGATTGACCTGTCAAACTCGGATTAATCGCTACTTTTTAAATTAGTTACACCCTCTCCTCCAAGTTTGACGACTCAAGAGTAGATATAATCATTCTATTATTGTTGTGAAAAGCAACTATTTCTATGGCAAACTTCTTTCGCATTCAGGTCCAGTTGTCGACACCTTTTTTGGATAGATTAGCAGCAGATCATTTGGTGAAATCAATCTAAGAGTGTAAGACAAAGTCTTTTTTTTTATTGGTTTCACTGTATTTAATGGATTGAATAAGAGACTTATGTTGGCATCCTAGTCTCAACCAACCGATAGCAGGCACTTGGCAGCTCAATTGATGTAGTGGCTAAGCAGCCGTATATGTACAGGAATAAGTGTTCTAACTATAACATGACCAAACCCACAATTGTTTCTCGTTTAAAATAGACAAATATTTACCATGCTCGCTATTAAAATATGTAGCTGATACAACAACAGACAAAGTTGATAATAATAGACAATATAAAATTGTAGTGAGCATGATTAGATTTTTCTAAACGAACAAATAAAAATGCAAATAAAACATACTTTGTTTTCGAATTCAAAACAAATTGGGCTACCTATTTCAAAAAGTGTTTGAAGTTATTTAGAGCAGCTGTTCTTCTCACAAGAATATGATAAAGTGCACAACGCTTATCGAAAATCATTCTTACTATCATAAGTTTAAAAAGAAAAACAATGTCACAAATACCGAGCAGAAAGCAAATGAAGGGTGTAGATGTATGGATGTTCTTAAATAGCATCACAATTAATAAATATATTCTACATAAAAAATCTTGTGGGCGTGAAGTAGGCCGTGTATCTTCACTTACACCCACACCCAATGATGTGAACAATGTCGATTCATTAGTGACATGAAAATGGAAAATGAAATTGCTTTTAGCTAATATAAGGAGTCAAAACAACGAAATAACTATACACTGCACATGTTTGTATTTACAGGCTCTTCAAATTCAAACAATATTTTTGAAAACTCTTTCTGTTATGAAATCTCTACAGCAAAATTACTGAGTAGTTGATGTTCTTCTAGTGCAAATATTTGTGAAATGTTATACATCATTGGGAAGTGCTTCAAAATTTCTATCTCTTCATGGGACTTTCGTCAAAATCGAGACTTATTTCATATAATACTCTGGAAGAGGCGACATTCAGGATCACAAGAATGTGCTTTTCCAAAAATCGATTTTCTTAAGTGATTTCCTCATCAATTTTTAATTCTATTTTATTGTAACAGTCTTTGAACTCAAATTTTTAAACAATATCGAATCTCTCTAGTCAAGCCGATCCCATCTATGTTGTCAGTGAAGTTATAGACTCGCACCCTAACAAGTGTAACCTTTTACGAGAGTAATTTTCATTTCTAGTTAAATGTAAAGGTGAATAATAGACAATCGTCGATAGAAAAGTCAAAACATCTTCGTAGCGAATCTTAAGATTGTTGCCTATTAACATGAATAGAAATTCGATACAATCACTTTCTATTAATTCAAGTAGAAAAGCTGATAAAAGTCAAGAGTTAACATCATTTCTAGTTCTATTGAAGACAAATGCAGAACGAATCTGAATTATTTTTACCATCGCGATTAGACAAGACACGACAACGACGGTTTCATCGTGCTCCTTGGTTGTCTTCTCGTTTATTTCATCTATTTGAACAATCTTCTCTCTATGGCTGTTTTCTATTCTTAGCTTTCTCGGTTGCCGTAGTTGTAGGTACACGAACAACATATGAAGAATATCATGAATCAAGCGTATCAATACTGTTTTATATCGAATTAACATTGTGTGTGTATTGTTTGATTGAGTTTATACTGCGAACGTATGCATCTGAATCAAGGTCACGTTATCAAGGGTTACACGGCAAAATTCAATTTTTCTATGAACATTATGTAATCGTTGATTTGGTGTTATTAATTTCATATGCTACTGTTTTTACTTCATATTTAATCAAATTTTATGATACACCGAAATATTTCTTACATGGTCTTCGCTTTCTTCAATTGCTTCGTTTTATTTCATTGGATCGATACATTAAATCAATTCCTTTAATTAGTTTTATCATTTGGCAATATCGTCGAGTTATTTTGGCAGCTGTCTACATATGTATTTTACTTCTACTGCCAACAGCTTACTTTTTGTGGCTTGTTGAACGACATATAGAAACCAATGGGCAATTCTTTTTTAAAACATACACAGACTCGGTATGGTTTACTATCAATTCAATGGCTACAGTAAGTGAAATTATGCTTAGGATTATTCTCAATAGCCATGACTTTTATCTTTGATCTAGATTGGCTATGGCGATACTTGGCCTCAAACATTGACTGGTATTCATAAAATGTCATACTATGACTGATTCTGAAATTTATTATGATTTTTTTTCTCTGTCTTTGCTTAAAGGTCGTACTCTTACAGCAAGTTTATGTTGCATAGGTCTTGTACTTTGGACATTGCCTGCTGGTATTATTTCAGCTGGTTTAACATCCATTGACGAAAAGCGTCGTGAATCTGAACGTCTTCTTCGACCTGCAGCACGACTCATACTTGCTTGGTGGCGTTTGCAGACTATCAAGAATCAATCTCGAACCACATGTGGTAAACAGCAAGTTAACGGAAAATGCAAACAATTTATTGCTCGTCTTCTATATGCTCGACTACGCCGTGAATTTCGACGTTGTCACTATGGAACGAATGATGCCTACGATGTTCAACTTAGAGTTGATATTGATCGAATTTTTCACTGTTTACAAACCATTAAACAAAAACTAGATGCTGTAGATGAAAAATGCTTAACTGATTTATAAGAAATTGTTTTTTTTAACAATCATGTATTTTTCACTAGTTCACTTTTGAAATCCAATCCCTTTACATTGCTAATATATTTCTTGTAATCGAACAGTAGAAATAAAATAGAACAAAAACCTGAATATCTATTGTAATATATACTATGTTCAATACGATCGCCTGTCTAAATATACTTTAGCATCGTTCTGTTCCAGTTTTCATCAAATAATTCATGCAATTTATTTGTATCAAGTTCAACAAGTAGTTCAAAATGTATCGATTATTAACAAGCATCTAGTTCAAAATCAATCACCAACTGAAAAAAAAACGTTTTCATTTTTTACTTTCAATCGAGGAACATTAATTGTATATGAATGAAAAGAAAACAAGAAATTCGATTAATTTTGTTGAATCTAGGCATACTATGATGATCCTAAGATTTCTAAAGTAGGAAAGAAAAAAATATATGAATGTTTGATATGATTTTTCACGAACGAATAAATTTACTTCAATTAATGTTTTTAATTGTCCTTTAATATCTTCAAATGATTGATTTAATTTTGCTAGATCATCCTGTATTTGTCGTATATTACTATTTGAATTGTTTGAATCATTCATACTATCATTGTTATCTTCTCTTTTTTCAATGCAATGCAAATCGGAGCCATTCGACGATCTAGATCAATCAAAAAACAACATTAATCAATATTCTTCTACTTCTTATTCACTAACGTCATTAACACAGCTTTTAATGCTTTGACTTCTTGATGAGCATATTCATATGTCGATGCAGCCTCAAATTGGTACCAATCTTTAACACAACTTTTGTCGATGGGTATCATCTCTATAAGAAATGAATTCTAAAATTTTAATGCCACCAAAACCCAATTGCCTTTAACTTACTAAACGTTTTGGCTCGCGGATCAGCTGACTTTTTAAAGCAAACTCGTCTTATATTAAAAAATGTCAAACGACATAGATAATACATATCATAGATAAGACTTATTGGTGGAAAAAAGGGTGCACGTGTATAATATTCGCGTGTAAATATATATTGTTGTGTATGCCAAATGTTTTGTGTATCTTCGTACACTTGATCGAATCGTTTACTTTAAAATATAGGTTTATTCTTATGATTTACTATTGCATTTAATATTTACCTAAACATGGCAATGAGTAAATTAGTAAGTAGAATATTCACAAAAAGCATATGAACGGCAAGTAATACATGTGTTGATATTGACCAAGCTTCATCACGATTGTCTATTTAGAAAAAAATTTAATTTTTGAAAAAATAATGTTTGTAAAAAAAGGCGAACTTTGACCCCATGCATGGATATTGTCAACTTACTATCAAGGTCATCTAATTCAGTGCCGAATTCCCCGTACATTAAATAATACACCGGATATGCAATTTGACGGAAAATATCTCTACCATTAAATGCAATGCTAATGCCAGTTTCATTAAATCTATTAGCATTTGGATAATATACCATTGCGCGTGAAGCTACGCCATAGCCAGTCATCACAATAGCAATAATACACATAAAAAATGCCAGATCCTTAAGCTATAGGAAAAGACAATGCAAAAACAAATAATTGCTGTCTAAATATAAATCAAGTAGGACAGTTACCATTTTCCCAATAGCTACAATATGTGGACCAAGGAATCGTACAACAAGAATAAATGAGAGAGAACGAAGCCACCAAATCTCTAGATCGATCGCCATGACTATCCTAAATAAGTAAAATTTAGCCAATTTTTTTACAAGTATTCAATATTTTGAGGGAGAGAAAGTCTTACCTTGCTGCAAAAAATTCTTCGTCTGTAGTCGCATGAGTAAACCTTAGAACTAGTCCAACGTAGAATAGAATAAAACCAACAATCGTCATAATTTTAAATAAATTACGAAAATAATTAAAACATTTCCCCGGAAAACTTAAGTTATCCAGGCTGACGAACTAAAATTTTTAATAAAATCTGTTTTGCCTTAATTTGATTACATAAGAAATATTTACATAATGAATTTCTTCAATTAACATGGACGAAACTAGAATAATTGTTACAATTTCAGTCCAATGGATTGAAGGAATTTTATCTGTTGGCAATTGAAAATTAAATAGAATCATGTAAGAAAAAATGAACAGGAAAACAATATAAGATAACTAAAATAAATAATATTGAAAAAAGAACTTTGAAGTTCACTTCTAAGACATACACAATGATAAAAATATTTCATTCGTAAAGCTTGATGAAAATTTTTTACACGATGCATGTATCGATTCAATGGTACAATCTTTGTATAACGTGGATATTCAAGTGTGTAGGCATCCGAATAATTTATACCATACGGTTGTAAACTAAATTCGAAATTATTTTTCATAACACTTATTATTAGAGTTTCACTCAAAACTACTTACCGTCGAGTGAGAGATTCATCTTTGGATTCCTAATCAAAAGAAGATATTATTAGTTTATCAAAAGTATTTGATCTTTGATCTCAAAAGGTGGAGAAAGTGTCTTCAAAATAAATCCATGAAAATGATCTTGCAGCATGTTGCCGATAATTCATTTCGTTTCGTACTGTGCACTACCTGATTTCAGTGTTACATTCTCAGCTGGCCTCCGATTGCACTTTTTTAAAAATACAGGAATTCTTAGAGGATCAAGGCTGTCCAAAATATAGGATTTTCGATAAGAAAATGGCAAAAAGAGAGGACGCTTCATACACCGTGTCTGTGCAATTTTTTGGTGTTTTTTAACTTCTCTGCTCGAAAATCGTTTTAATGAAGCTGTTATAAACAGTTCAACCGTAGCCAAGATCCTTACGTAATTTTTTCTAATGAAATAAGTCGCTAATTCGAGGATTATTATAAAAAATTTTCACAAATCGATAAATAACAATAAAGTAGATCATAAGTTTTGAAAAAACAAATACTATTTCTCATAATCAAAGGAGACGTTTCAGATTACGCACATGACTTCCGAAAAATCTCAACCTAATTTTAGTGTCCTGATAATTAGCATTCATCGCTTATTATTTTCCACAAATCTATTTTGTATTTAATCATAACTTATTTTTTTCTGGTAATAAGTAAGTGTAAATGAAAATGCATCTATACAGGGTGATGTAAAATTTCATGGGCTTTCAGAATATGTCGTTACTTTTAAAAAACTATGTTCTTTTGGTAACAATATACTCAAAATACAGAGTGAAACTTATTTTTTCCAGGGTATATATAGATATATATATACAGCTTTTATATCTAACTAAAACTTCGCTAAAAACCATAAACTAGTGCATGATCACTTTGTGAATGTTTTTTTCTTTTGAACTATTTTGTATTTTGTACTTAGTACTAAACAATTTCTCAGTCAGCCCACTAAATAGGCGAAAGGAAAAATACTGTTTAAAACAAATGTCACTATAATACAAGAATTCGTCCAAAACACATGATTATTCACATTAAAACTTTTTATTTCGTCTGAAGACAATAGCCAAATGAAGAAGTTTTCGGAAATTTTCTACTTTTTTCGATAAACTATAGGAAAAATAGGAATTATAGGAAATATAGGTCGAATCGCAGCCCAGATTCTCAGTTATAATTTACTTACATATAACTACACAATGGCCTTACACAGAAAGTTGATTTTTATATTGTTAACTGATTGTTTCTTGGTCAGCGTAAAGAGAAACTTTCTAAATTTTATTATGTTGATGGATTATGTTAAAAAAAAGAGACCATCAATAGACTGAATGTAGGTATTGGTTAAAAAACATAAACTTTCTATTCCCATTTTGGAACCGATCATACTCTATCGAAAAAATAAACGAAACTATATTTACGGCATGAAATACATCATTTTGTACAGAATTTCAAACACTATCTATTGATTAGGAACAAGTGTTTTTATCAGAGGGATGAACTTCTCCGTAGCTTCTCAAAAGAGATGCTTTTAAAAAAATGTCCATATCTACTGAATGATTTCATAGCTACTTGATTATTGTATAGCTGCTTCCAACTTTACTGTAATTATTCAAAGATCACGTATTTATTGAAAGTTCATGTACCTCTTTAAAGATTCTACATCAATTTTAAAAAAAGCATCCTAGCCGTATTACAAACAAAAGACAAACTTTATTAATATAATTTCACGTATTTTTCCAAAAAAATCCTATTACGTATCTCTTCCTCTTTTATATCATTAATGCCCCCAATATCATAAATATTTGAATATTCTAATGAATCAAATACAGATTCACATTATGAATATAAATTGCTTTACTTGAATTTATCTGAGAAACAGTATGATGAACCTCAATAATAATAATAATAAAAACAACATCAACTCATGAACATTTGAAAGTAACCCGACATATAATAGAAATTCAAATCTCAAGCATTTCGATTCTTTCATCGTCAACTAAATATGAAGACTTACCCAGGTGAATGAATCCGATACCGAATCCGATCGGATCCCTAGTGTTAGAATCCGGTGAACATCTTACCAAATTCAACAACCGAACTCGATAGGAATTTTAGAAGTCGGATTCCAACGAGGTCCTAAAGAAACCTATCGGGTTTTGACTGGTTCCTGCTAGAATCGACGGGATTCCAACACTAGAGACCCGCGAGTGGATCCGCAACCAGGATTTGCTTAGAATTCTGCAGGAACCAATCGAAATCCGATCGAGTCCGGTTGGATCCAGGTATAGGGTTGTTCGTCCTGGGTACATGTTTCACTTTCTCTTTAGTACATCCCTTTTCAGCCCCCCGTGCTCCTTTATATCATTAATAATGTTGGTATCGTAAATATTTGATTATTCTCATGAACTCTATATACATTCCCATTGTGAATACAAAATGTTTTGTTTGAATTTTGCCTTAAAAACAATATAATGATATTCATTCAGTAGCTATACGAAAGCACTAAGTAGTTATGCTTAAGAGAATGCAGCAGATTATATTAAAAAAAAGTATCTCTTTTGAGAATGAGCCGAACTTCTCATTATTAATAGACTTATAATTAGTTTCTCTATGAAAATAAATTCTAACCCCTCCAGCATTGCGGTAGTTGACTAGGCATGGAGCCAACAGACCAAGTGATATAAAGCCAAGTCCCATAGAAATATTATTCCGTTTGCGTGATTGTTCCGGATAAATTTTATCAAACCAAATATTATTCATAGCTTGAACACAGCATGGTATTGCAATAAATAATTTATCGTGTGCATCAGCAGCAACCTTTTGTAAATAGAAATATGAAGAAAAAACAATTCATGTCTATCATACTTGAAGGCAGGTAACATTGCCATAGAGTTCTATTCGTTGTAAAATAATTTGGCATGCTTGTTCTGGATCATTTTTTTCACATTGAGTTACACAATCAATAGCATATTGTTGAAAATAATCAGCATTCTTCATATAACTATCTTTTAATTCACCATGAGTAGCTTTTCTATGATATTCTTTTAAAATTTTTGTAGCTATCAATGCAGCACATATTCGATATTTTAAATAGCTTAGCAAAACTTTAGCCAAATCCATATGATACATAAGTATCGACCATAAAAATAAATCTCGCATCGTATAATCTTCAATTTTTTGTCTATTTTCTTTATCGATAGGATCCTCGTCGTCTGCACCAACCTGAACAGTGATTGTATTTTGTTCGGCATCTTCTTTGTTTAAACCCCACAACGATCGATATGTCATCTCCTTTCTATCGCTATCAAAGTAGAGTTTACTCATATAATCACCAATAAGTACAGAAATAACAGCATTAAGATCATCCGTTCTTTGAATATGTTTTTCAAAAATATCTGAATCTGATTCAACAAACCAACGTAAATGCGTTGTGTCACTATTCTAGATGCGTATGAAGAGTAGATTTTGTTTTTGTTGTACTTAAAAATATCAAAACATACCACTGCTGCATCTGTATATAAATCTTCAATAAATTTTTTATATCGACTCGTTCCTTTGAAAAATTCATCGTTCGGAAAAAATATTTTACTTGGATCAATACCCAGTTTAAGAAATTCATAGACAAAGGTTGGTAAATTCTTTGTTAAAGCATATATAAACGTATATTCTTTGTTCTAAAAGAGAAAAAGGGACTATTTAATAAAGTACTCTTCAATATGATACAAATAATGTGTAAATTGATCATATAGGCATTTTAATCTCCACTGTAACATATGTACAACTGGCGAATGGAACGAAGAAACTTGCTTAAACTGTGAAGAATAAAGAAATAAACAGATAGCAGAAGCAGTAAAAATCTGTATTTTATGTCAATACTCGTAAATCTTTCGATTAAAATGTACTCAAAGCAAAGCTCGACCTTCAACCACTTCTTACATAATCTAAAGGATCGAGTTATTTTAATCTCTAACTCTAAATATTCGATAAAAATACTGATCGTTCATACCAATATATTATCTAATGAATTTTCTAGTATTAATTCTTTTGCCACATCGATACAATTCCAGTCCATTGCTAACTGTAGCAATTGTGTTCGTTGTGCAATCTGATCTTTTCTATTAATATTATGACGTGCATTTGATTGACGCTTTCTATCTTGTGAGCTAGGTAATGGTTTAAGTTTTCGTAGATTTGATTCAATTGCATCGTTTTGATCAGTTTCTTTTTTTTCGAAATATTTTTTACGTGCTATAAATAAATAAAATTATGAATCCATACAAAGAAATTAGCTGAACAAA
This sequence comes from Rotaria socialis, assembly GCA_905331475.1. NCBI lineage: Eukaryota > Metazoa > Rotifera > Eurotatoria > Philodinida > Philodinidae > Rotaria > Rotaria socialis. The sequence continues at coordinate 8,522 of CAJNYU010001954.1, read as the reverse complement.
ACATACATTTACAAATACTTCGGAAAATTGTTTCCGAAAAATTATTCTCAGAATTTAAATTAAACACAGATATACCAGAACGTACAGCAGGCTGAAGACAATACATAACTTGACTGAGTGTTTTATCTATTATAATTGATGGTTCATCCTTTGAGTCAGTTGGTGTTGGAGGCTTTCGTTTTTTCTTATTCGAATCCTCATCATGATTTATAATAGGATTAAGATCTGCTTGTAGTTGTGCTTCATATTTTTGAAACATTTCTCGAAGTCTTTCAAGTAAAATTTAAAAGAACATGTTAGATTTATAGGAACGAAATGATTTATATATTATTATTTACACATTTCTGGATTTATCAAGTCGAAGTCTAACATTCGTATAGCTATATGAAAATTTGATTAGTGTTTTGATGACTTCTAAAGTAAAACTTTACCTTGTTCTTGAACCTGGTAGACCTTCTTGATTTGAAGTTGCAGAGCTCACTCGTTTCACTTTATCAATTTCATTTATTTCATATGTTATGTCAGCATCTTTACTAGCATCATCAAATTCTTTTGTGTATAATAGCCAATGTTTGAAAAAATCAGCCACACGACCACTACCCTGTTTTTCATATACTAGTTTCATGAAGGAATCATTTTGCTGTTTGATTTACTTACATCGATAATAACCACAGGAATATTAGCTCGCAAATCATTGTACATATTTGTTATAGTATCTCGACCACCTTCGACCACAATTGTAATAACAGGAACTAAATTTCAAAGTTTTATATTAGAAAAATATTGACATTACTTTGATACAGTTCAGAGGTGGGCAAAATACTCGAAGTACGCGTACTCGTACTCGAGGGGTCTGGTACTCGTGCTTGGAAATTTTATTTTCCGAATTTGGGATGAAGCATCTTTTATGGCACGAATATCTCTTTGTATTTTTCAACAAAGTTGGTTGAACAAAGAAGCACACCGATGATGTCTTCTCTTGCCGATCAGTGCAAATATGTTTGAAGATTTGTACAACATATAGTCATGTAGTAATCGCCATACACCAGTCTATTTTCTTTTTTCGGTTCATATAAATATATTTAGTCGCTGCAGAGCATTAAGCCCAGGGGTACCGCGGCAGCGGGAGGATGGAGACATGAGCCCCTCTCCAGTATTCGAAAAATTGTCTTGCATTGTATTTCACAAAATGAAACTTATACTACACCAAATACGATCTGCTAACCTACTTCCAATGTTGTCAGATGTTAAACTCGAAAATCCGGAATTTAAATCGAAAAATTGAGAAAAGAATCCGAAAAATCCAGTAAAAATGGAAAAAATCCTCAAAAGTTCAAAAAACTTTCAGAATCCGAAAAATCCAGTAAAAATGGAAAAAATCCTCAAAAGTTCAAAAAACTTTCAGAATCCGAAAGATTTGGCAACATTGGTTACTCCCCCTCCAAAATTTTTGGAAAGTAGGATTTTATAAGTTACGCCCACCCCCCAGTATTCGCTTACTCGCGACACCCCTGATTAAGTGTATATTTTTTTACAAGCTAGCTTGAAAACTTTTAGTCTTACTGATACAATAATTAGTATTGGGACTCGTACTCGTACTCGAGAAAGTCCGTACTTGCCCAGTTCTGATACAGTTCGATGTCACGCATTTCTCTTCTTTTTTTCCTTGGTTTTTATAGTCAATCGATCCATTCGAGTTTCTCCCCATTACATATCTCCTGAGATTTATAATGGATTGGACTGAAAAATCAATATCAGATCATTGAAAAATATATGATTATGTGTACAAATAAATCCTTAATGGACTTTTAATAGTAATAATAAGTGAAAAGCTATTAGTAGAACCTCTGCGGTTTCTACCTACTGTGAATGTATGCCATCGATACGTATAAATCATACAGCTTAACACTTTTGATTGTCCGAAATCAATACTAAAAGGTTTTTAATTACTAGATATATTTCTAAAATCGACTTTTCTATGATTTTTAGTAAAATTCCCTTTCAGATAAATCGTGATTAGAATATTTTATCATAGAATGAAATTAATATAGTTACCGGGAAAATCATAGTCATGCTCTAATTTTCCGAGATGAGCACATAATCGTGTTCGATAATCTCCTATATCATAATATCGAAGTCTTCCATCATCTAACATAAGATAATGGCTATGGTTCATTTCAAGGTCGCGTTCACCACTTTCACGTTTTTTCAGTTTTTCGTCACCGTCATTATAGCAGTGTCTATCGTTCGCTCGCTTAAAAATCCAGAAAAAAAAGAGATAAATACGTAAATCTGAAAGCAAAAAAATCAACCTGTTTCCTTGTATGAGGAGGTTCTGTTAGTTTTTCAACATCTTTTACGCTTCCCCATTTACAAACTCCGATAGCTGTTATTTGTCGTTTTGGATTTGTTAATTTAACTTTGTGGATTGCTTGTCCAACAAGTTGGACAATACCAACATTATAGCCATTGGTAATTAGCCACGCACCTTTTCAATAAATTCTAAATGATTGAACTCGATATTGAATTGAAGATTTACCTGATTTAAGAGCAACATTGATAATACCATTAATAAAATTTGTTTCAAGTCGATCACTCAATGTAAAATATTTTGCACCACCAATAATCGACATAATTAATCTGGGTTTGGGAATTTTCCAGACATCAAGTAGAATTTTTTCTACTTTCCCTTCAGATGTATCCAAAGCTAATCGTGTAAACTAAAATTGTCCATTTTTTTTGTAAATAAAAACTAGATCTAGACAACTTTCAAACTTACGAATCCACCATCTAGAAGTTGGCCATGAACAGGATTTAATTTCTCGTAGGTATTACGTAACATATCCCAGTTTTTGGCACCCGATTCTGTAACTCGATCAGTGTGATCTTCCACTCGTCGGTTACATACACAGATACATTCTTCTGCGTCACAGCTAATAAAAATAGAGACAAAAACAACAATGATGCATGAATAAAATGGTTAATTCAATATGTTTACCTTTTCTTAACAGGCTTGAAACAAACACGATAACGAATATTTAATTCATTAAAAATATCTTCCGGAGTTGGATCTCTGGTTATCTAGAAGAAATCGAACTCCATTCGTATTTTTTCATAGATTTTTGTCTTTTATTTTTACCGGATTCAGTCCAATTTCCAATCTTCGAGTCATTGTCGAGTCAAAATTTCATTCAAATAAACTTTTTATAGTATGTCAGCAATGTAAAAAGAACTATAACATATATGACATTGTTTGAATCATCATAATTGTGAGTGATATAGTAACTATGTAATATTAAGCTATTTTATTTTGACAACGAATGTGAAGGAAAAAATCCTATAATAATAAACTGACACACTGACGATAAAGAATTAGTTTTTTTCTTTTATGTTCTGTTTTATACGCATACACTTCTTTATCAAGAATTGATGTGATAGTGTAAGATAAAACCATCAGTTTAATTTACAATTGTGGAAAAGAAATTCGACAGAATATTGACTTGAATGAAACATCATGGCCAATGACGGACGACCAAGGTAATATGGTTTAAATAGATCGATTATAAATTAGTATCGTTGATTATTAAAACTAGTGTATCGAATGAAAAAAGAGAAGTTGATGTAAGTTGATAATAAAAAATAGTTTTACTGATAAAATGCGTTCTTTTCTTTTTTGTCCTTAAAAGTATGCAAAATTATGGCGAGACTTACAAATAGATTTTCACCTTGAAGGTTTGAAATTTCCAGACAACAAAATCTATGGGAGAATTAATATTATACCAGCATCATCTCGTAAGCTTATACAAAAATTTGTGGTAAGTCATGTTCAAAAGAGCTATTCCCCCCACAGAATAGAGGCCCCGTCTTGACTTTATAACTTTCCAATATAATAGAAGCCCACCCCGTAAAAAATACTAGACTCTATGAAATTATATTAGCTTGTTAATCGGATTTTAGTGTAACAAAATCAAAATTATAGTAGATTGAAATCTTTAGAAGCAAGCACAATCTGATGTTCAATCTACCATAATTTTGATTTTATTGCACAAAAGTCAGATTAGAATCTAGTATAATCGCCCATTTTTCAGTTGGCACTTAATTCGAAACATGTTCGTATAGAGACATGAAGAAAAGAAAGCACTTTATTGATAATAGTCAATTCTTTTGATTAAATGCTCACATACGTTAGTCTATTTCTTTCGTACATATTGTTTCGTTATACTATATTGTGCCTTTTTGTTAAGCAATAAAATGATGAAATGTATAGAGTTTGTCTTTGTGAAATTGTTCTGAAACATTTTGTAGTAGCAACGTATGTTCTTAAAATCGCGACAAAATCGATGATTTTATTACGATTAATCGAACTGCTAAATCGTAATAAAACTTCTGAAATTTGCGACTTTTCTTGATTTTTCCTGGAAAATTTGCGATTTATGTGCCATTTCGGTTAACATCGTGATTAATCGCCACATGTGCACTGATTTCGAGGTCATTGGAACATACAGCAGTACAAATAACAGAAATCTTGAAAGTGATGAAATTCTATCTATTATTGCTTTTAAATTTGCATAAATCTTACTCTACAAGGTGACAAAGTTGTACTGGATAGAAGCCCACCTTTAAACTTACAATTTTCCAAACAGATTAGAAGCCCAATGGGCTTCTATTCTGAGGTGGGGTAGGCAAAATCCTGCAAAAGCAATAAATTATGTTATTCATAGAAGAATAGTTTCAATCGAAAAAGACATATGAAGCAAAAATATTGAGAAACAATTGAGTAATTTCCCTCAGCATGAATAATAGTTAGAAAGCCTTGAGTCGATTTCGATCATATTACTTGTTTACTAGAGTGTCTCTGAGTCTTCCAGATGCAGTTCGTCTGATCATGTTCTCAAAACCTTCTCTTGCGTACCTCACTTGGCAATCCTGATGAAAATTGTTTTCTCCTATTCTAGTTAGTTGTGAATGATGAAATAAATCGAATTGACTTTGAACCTCACATTGAACATCTAGCAGCCTCAGGTTTCAATACAAAGAAAAAACACCCATGGGCTTATATTGAAGCGATACCAAACAATTCAAAATGGCCAGAACAAGTTAAAAAATCAAATACTTGTGTATGTTCTCTTGTATTCAAATAAATAAATATATATATATATATATATCTTCGGGCTTTTTTTTACTAGAGCTTTCATTTTACTGGTGAAGTATTTGCATTAAATCCTACCATAGGTTTCAGTTTGTCAGATGATAAGCAAAATCTGAAACCAAATCTTACTATTAAGTGGTATCATATTGGAGATAAAGTTGCTCAACGATATGTTATCTGTTTGGATGATTTAGAAGTTCGACATGTATGCTGATTTATAAGAAATAAGGTTAAATTTTGAAAAAAACTATTTAGATACGTCAAAAGGAAATCGAAGATGTATTCAATATCAGTATTAGTGGTTTCGAATGTGGCGATGAACATACTCTTCAGCTAGCAGCACGACTTAATAGTATATTGATATATTTTTTTGTTGTTTAACATATGATTCCATGTCTTCCATTGCTTAAAGATCGTAAAGAAACATATCGATCAGATCCTTTACACTTCATCGTACCTAATAAAGAACTCATTGGTAATGATGATGTTGAATTTATCACTGTATCCGACGACTTACCTCCATCAAATTTGCCTGGTAATGATTACATATACATATGTATATTCATTGTTATTTCTTTTTGTTACATGTCCAACAATGTAATTTTAGTCATTGTTGGTATAAACGCCGATGAACCAGTACCAGATATCAATCATAAATACAAAGAAAACGACAACATCACAATTTTGTGTAAAAACCATAAAAAATTATTAGCAAAATTAACAGAGAACATCAATCGTAGGGACAACTGCACGTGCTGCAGTCAATTACCACATAAGATATTTCCTGGAGTAGAACATTATTTTGAAAATACGAAAAATAGAAATTCATTTAGTAAAGACAATAGAACCATATCTTCGAAAGAGAACACTAAAGAAGAAGAAGATGATGATGATGATGATGTTATTACACTGAATAATTAAAAATTTTTTTTTGTAGAGACTGTTTTTTTTTAAATGTATTAATAAATCAAAACAAAAAAAATTTGTCAAAGAAAGAAAATAATGGTCCATCCCCTGTTAATCTCCTATAAGGTTAAAATTAATCTCTTTGCATATAATGTTATTTTTGCTGCTCTACAAAATAGAACATAGGTCATATGAAAAACAATCATGCAACAACAAGAGTCTACTGTGGCGGCCACACCATCGTTACAAACAAATCGACTTTATTATTTTCGTCGATATGCAATACCTGTTATTAGCAGTTTGACTGGCTTCATGGCCATTGCTTGTATTGGGTCGTTGCTTATTATGTATTTTACTCGTCATAGAAATGCTGTTTCACCACTTTTACCTTATCCTAATATTGTCTGTTATCAGCGTTCATGTGGGTGTCCTAATTCTGAGAATGGAATATCTTTTATTCCTAGAATAGTTGGTGGCCAACAAGCACCAGCTTATATTTATCCGTGGCTTGTGTCATTAACTGATCGTTATCGGGTAGATCCATTTTGTGCTGGATTTATTATATCTCCTAATGTTATTCTGACGGCTGCTCATTGTTTAAATAATCGAAATCCTGATCGAATACAAATATTATCGAAAATTCATGATCTACGAGATTTCAAAGGTGATCGACATGATATTGATCAATGGATAATTCATTCGGAATATCGAAACAATGATAGTATGCATCTGAATGATATAGCTCTTGTTAAAGTACAACAAGATTTTGCAACAGATCTTCAACCTTGTTGTCTACCAAGAAAAAAATCTAATGTTTTCCCTCGACCAAAAACACAAGCAGTCATTAGCGGTTGGGGAGCAGTGTTAACGAAACCAACTAGTCGAAATTCTCCGGTTCTTCAACACGTTGTCGTACCTATTGTTGATCATAAAAACACGAGATGTTATCATTCCATCGCTGATAAATCTCGACAAATATGTGCTGGTTATGATACACTTGCTATTGATTCATGTTCAGGTGATAGTGGAGCTCCATTACTCGTTGTTCAACACGATGGTGATGAACAATACTTTGTTGCTGCAGGTATTGTTAGTTATGGAAATAAACAATGCGATGCATCGATTTCATCGGGTGTTTACACACGTATTAGTTTTTATGTCGATTGGATTGAAGCGACTCTCAATTATTTGTAAATGAAAGTATCTACAAAAAATAAAACCTTTTTGAAGTTAAACAATGAGAAAATATTTTCCGGTGAAAATATTCATCAAATCACTAACTGAAAAATGAAGTGACAATTTTAGCTGGAAAAATGTGAAATTCGCATGAGATGCCTAGTTCGACTTCGAATATAAATTGACACCTGAATAACTATTCACAATTAGAAAATAAATGAAAAAAATCGCGACCATTTAAAAACCATTCCAAAGCAAAAGAACAAGATCATCTAACTGGCACCCAGGTCAGACAGTGCGGCCTGGAAACGACCGGTTCCGGTAGTTTCGTTGATTTTGTGGAACCAGTATTCCGGTTGGAAATTTTTCGCATTTTTCCGGTGATTTCCGATCAATTCCTGCCGGAAAGCACCGGAACTTGGCAGGAATTCGCCAGAAAAACCAACCGTATTTTTGGTCGGAATACTGAGGATGTGGGTGTGGGTGTGGGTGTGGGTGTGGGTGTGAGGAAAGTCGGACATACGCATCTACACACACACACACCCAAGTCAATTTATAAATTTTATAATTTATAAAAGCTAAATCTTCGTCTTACGGTGGCGTGAAAACATGAAAGTGGCTTTTTTTTTCATTTATATTCGAAATCGAATTAGGCAGCTACTCCATTGGATGCAGGAATTCTGGTTTGTTGAAGCCGTACTTGAGTCACATAGTTGCGATTTTGAACAATCGCATGCGGAGAAATACGGTGAAATGTGATTAACGTAACGACTATTTATAATCCTCATGCACACAGTTTCTATGCCGTTGCTGTCCTGATTAATAGTTCTCCGACAACGGTCATAGTGACCCAGATCGAACATCACGGTGACCTGATACGATCGTAAACGGCCGTATACGGTAACGTTTACTACCGTTTTATAACGTTTCCGACCGTAATTCGACGTTTTGGCATGTGCCGTATTACGGTCGTATTTCGCCGTGTCGTAAACGGTTGCTAACGGCCGTAGTGTAGTCGGATATTTCAGTATCCGACCGTATACGATCGTTTATGGCACGATGCAAAACGACCGTAATACGGCGTATACCAAGCGGCCGTAAATTGTGGTCAAACAGCCGTGTACAACACAAGTTGACCCAGGAGAATCAGGGTAAGTCGGAATCGGTCGGAACCGATCAGTTCCGTTGAATCCCGACGATTTCCTAACTAACGGATTCCGGTCCAGATTTCGTCGGGCCATTTCCGATCGATTCCCATCAGTTCCGTCGATTTCCGACGAATTCCGGGTTG
>CAJNYU010001953.1:10517-36111 GCA_905331475.1 Rotaria socialis | reverse complement strand
GAGAAAGAGAATGATTTAAATTACTTTAAATCATTTAAACTCACTTTAAATCAGCTTAAATCAGCAAAATCAGTTTAACTCATTTTAAATCACCGAAATCAGGTAAACTCATTTTAAATCACAAAATCACAAATCGCTGTTTCCCCCTTGGGTTAAATGGTGATCGATTAAAATCAAAACTATCAATCGGATTGTGGACTGGGTTTTGTTGCACAATAATTTGATTGAAACCAGAGAATATTTTTCACTGAGTGATACACTAGAAATTCTACTTATTATGTCGATTCAATAAAAACTGTGTATGCTATGAAAATGTACGTTTAAAAAGGCGTCTCCATCCACGCACGACTGAAGACAATTGAGAGTTCGTAGTTGCATAATTAAAATAAAATTTGAAACGATCTACCATGAGTGGCTCATATAGCTTTTGTTTACACGTTAAAGTGACTTTAATTTAGTACGATCAACAATATTCAAAATGTCATCCATCTGCTATGGAACGCGAACGCGTCTTGTAACCGAACACAATCAGAAAGTTTTACTGTGACGTACTGTTGTAAGCTAGAGTTGAGCGAAACTTGGCGATCTACTTAGTTCGAAGAAAATAACGAAGTAAACGACCATGCATAGTATCAAACTGTTGCGTTTTGTGTCAGATAAAAAAGATCATATATTGAGGCAATAGTAAATGTATATCATACTGCTTGTGGTGTTGGTCCTTTTTTTATCATTCTATAAATGATTTGTTTATTAAGATGATATTTTTGATCAACATAAGGATGAACAAAGTAAAATTTAGAATATCATATAACATTAAAAGAAACTTCTATATGTGGCAAAAAAATGTAATACTGCATGGAACAGTTTGCCTGTAGATGCTTTTAAATAGACATAACAATATAAGAAGACGAGCGCCAGGCGACTATTCAGTAAGTTATTTTAAATTTCGAAAATATTTTAAACTAATTAGATCGATTATATATGTTCACGGTCGAATCCGACTTATGGAATGAACGCGTAAAGCACTAGTACTATACAACCAAAGAAAATTTTCACATGTGTCATAATAATCCAAACAAAAAGTATCTATCATAGATTTTTAATGAAAAATAAAGGCTTTTGCGTTCGTGGCCATATGATATTCTTTGGAATGAGGTACATTCTCTGTGAGATATTTAACAAAAACAGTTTAGTTTTCATTTTAATTACGAGATTTATTCAAATGAAAACGTTGTAACAGGTAATATTATTCTGATAAAAAGAGTTTCATAAGATTCACGCAGAACTTTTGTCGGAATCATAATATGTTGTTTTTTTTATCAATTGATCTATGATACATGTCAGTTAAAATAGTATAGTTTTGATTAATTTGTTTCATTTTGAACACATCGAAATTCGAGAAAACTACTCTCGTCAAATAAAATCGCACATTAAACGAACTTCGATACAATAGTCAAACGGAGGTCACTCTGATTCTTTTGGAATTGAGTCTTAGAGAAAAGCTGCGAATTCTAAAAACCATTTTTTGGAAAGAAACTCGAGAAAAGCATGTTTTACAGTTATCGTGACTACCACTGATGATATCTGTTTTCTTATTCTCCATTACTCTCAAACGTCTACGGAGTATAATCATGACACAAGAAACAAAGTATTAGTAGAAAATTCAAATCAACAAATACAACTATATCTAGTTCTTATGAGATTCGTATTAATGGTAAACATGATCTTAATACAACTAAAATACCTATGGGAGTAATATATTTTTTCATGCAATTGTTGATACACACCGAAGATCCGTCATTCAATTGAAGTCATGATAATACGATATAACTGAAATTTTCAGTTTTTAAATTCATCAATGACTTGTACTCTTGCCGATGCTAGTTTTAATTCGTTACTTGATCTATTACTCTGCTTCCAATTCAATTTTACTCTGTTTCTTAAAAAAAGGGTATTTTTCACATAGTATGTGTTTGCAAATTGTTTAAGTTTAATAATAACACAAACACTGTTAAAACACGAATATGCGTGCGCTTTGCAAGATATTTTTTCATTTCGATAAACACATACAGTACTATTTCCAGTCTGGACACTCAAATTATATATATTTTGCAGCAACATTACACTTCAATTCCCATGTATCAATTCTCTGGACAATATTAAACAAAATACTTTAAAACTAACGACTAGCGATCTTTTAAATATATATTCTGACTTAATTGGAGCCCTATGCAAACTGTTGTGGTCAAAATTCAAATCCAGTCAAATTTTAATTTTGCCCAACAAAATCCCAGTCAAAATTCTAATTTCGATTTTTACCAAAAAAATTCTAGTTTCGATCCTGACTAAAAAAGTGTTGCTTCTTTCTGTTTTTTCTTTAGTTTACTTTGTTCATCAAAAGGGATTTACGATTTCGTTTAGTCAAAATCGAAATTAGAATTTTTTTAGTAAAAATTCAAATTAGAATTTTGACTGAGATTATATTGGGCACAATTCTAATTTGAAGTCTGTCTGGGCAAAATTAAAATTTGACTGGATTTTAATTTTGACCATAACATATACGCATATAGCATCTGTAAATGAGCACTCAATGCAATTATATCACCTGTGTATCAGCTCCACTATCAGCAATTATTAAGAAGATATCTGAAAAAGGCGAAATGGCCAGCGCTATTTATATCCCCTCAACTTAGAATTTTGACTTTGAATAATTACATTTGTGGCAGCTAGAGTGCTGCTGAAACCATGGGGAGACCGAAACTAATTGTTTCCATTAGCAACTAGTTCCATCCCTACTCGGAATACATTTTTTCAATTATACAAGTCTTTCTGAATATCAGTTCTATGATTCTATGCACTTATTACCAAAGTATTGCTTAAACTAAGAGTCATTTATTTCTTTATTTTATCTTTACTTTATGAATATAAACAATTCATTTAACTTTATTTTAAAGGATAGTAAATATAAAAGGACCACCCCTAGTCTTAATAGATAAAGTGGGTATTGTATTTTTTTCTCAAATGATTACAGAAGAATTCTATTAGATAACACAAATAAACTATATGTATTTTCTGTCTGAAACTAATACTTAGAGTAGCTCATCGAAGAGAAAAAAGGATATGTTTTTGTCCTGTGTAAACTCGAAAATTTTCATCGAGTATTTCGATAACAATAAGACAAAAATCTTGATGCGTTCGTGAAATACAATTTTTGTTATTTTTCACTCTTAGAAAACGGTATACGTATATTGAATATTCAGTTACAATTAAACGGGAAAAGAATCATAATTTTGAATTGTCGACGATTAGCTCTACACAAAATATCCTATCTCTCATGAAGAAATACGATTGCTAACATCAGCATCTGATTAGTTAACCACTAATCAATATTCTTAATTATATCTTGTTCTTTTACATTTTTAAAGCTGCAAAGAAAAAAACACACTTCACATACCTTATCGGAATATTTGTCACTTTTAGTTTCTGCTATGTTCAAGTTATTTGGCTGGTTCCAAAATATGTAAAATTTCTTGAAGTTGATGTTTTCTAAATGATCAACCACACCCCGTGATAGGATGTGTCTAGGGATGCACCAGTACCAGTATTATACTGGTCCACTGGTTCAGTAAATACTGATTTTCTACTTTCGAAAATAATTATTAGCTGAATGAGTAATTTTCTCAGCCATCACTTCTTCTGTCTATATCCAAGTGAAAAATTGAGTTTTGCAGCAGTTTGAAACAGTACAAGATATTCTATACTCAACTAGCTGATAACATTATATAGAAGGTTTTTCAATAGTTTTCAACATTTTTCAACAAAAAAAGAATTTCATCCATGGACTCAGTCAGATAGTAAAACAATCTTATTAGATAAACCGATGAATCGGAATACTATGTTCAACATACCAACTTGAACTTAGGTTTAATCAATCACGAAAAAAAACTTAGATAGTTAGTGAACTTTATCAACTTTCAGTTAAATAAATCTCATACAAGTAAATGGCTTGATTTTTCTACTTCTCTCTCAGCCGAATGACACTATTTTCACATATCTATTACATTAGTTTACGTATATAAGTTACATAGCTAAAGCTAGAACTTTTTTGTTCACGATATCGAAATATGGAACAGATAATATATATATTAAATATAAATTACAGTACGGTGAACAAGCAATGCCACTATTACCTGTTTAATTTTGTAACGATACCAATAATTTAATCGAATCTTTTAACTTATGTAATCAAAAATGTTGTCCTTAACTCTTTATCGTTTTGGATCTATACATACAAGTTGAATCTGACACATCAATATAGTAGTTTGATTAGTATTGAATAAAATAAATGCATAAGTTGCCCCCGTATCAATAGTCTTTTCTTATTTAATACTAATACGAGTGACAATTATCATTGTTTTCTCGATTGACTGACGTTTAGTTCTATCTGATATGCTCAATATCGCTTTTCGAGCACAATTTCTTTCTTTTTACCATGGCTACGACTTGAATTAATGATCTTTTTTCTTCAAAAATGTTGAAAACTATTGAAAAAAGTTCTGTATAATGTTATCAGCTAGTTGAGTATATAATATCGTGTACTCCCAGGACGCTTCATCCGACAGTTGGATCCCGTCGGATCCTATCGGAAAACTATCGAACTATATCGGATATGATAGGAATTCGTTGGAAGTTGTCAGAATCCTTGGTATCGGATTCCGATAGGAAGTTTTCGGATGTCAGAGTGTCGGAATACCAAATTCCGACAGGAATCACGGTTACTCCGACACTTTCCGTCATCCGACAACTTCCTATCGGAATCCGATACCAAAGATTCTGTCGGAATTCATAGGATCCGATAGGATCCTATTGGCCAGTTTCGCCCTGGCGCTGTTTCAAGCTGCTGCAAAACTCAATTTTTCACTTGAATATCGACAGAAGAAGGGAGGACTGAGAAAATTACTCATTTAGCTAATGGTTATTTTCGAAAGTAGAAAACTAATATTACTGGTACTGGTGCATCCCTAGATGTGTCAAACTAATTTATCGAATATATTTACCGGTTAGTCAGATAAAATAACAATAACAATACTCAGGGTCTACGAATTGCATCGTTTGCAATGAAACACTAGAAAAAGCATAAATATGTATGATAGCCCTGATATTTTATCACACATTATTTAATACAGAATAAAAAGTCCCATTTCACGCATCACGTCAATTATTACAAAATGAGAGATTGCTATTCTCAATTAATATTTGTCATACACTAAAAACAAGAAAATGGTTATAATTGTTTTTTTTTTATAAAAGTGAAGCAGAGTTGTTTCAGACTTTTCATTTTTCTCGATACTCTAGTATGTATCCCAATGGAAATAGAGACCTGCGGGACAAACATTGTCGTGTACCGAATCTCGTTTGTCCCTTCCCGAATTTTTTCGAATTGTTCCGTTGACAAAAAAATGTTTAAATGTTGCGTAGTTCCGTCAAAGAAGACAAAAGACCTTTTCTATCTGATCAATAGGAAAAAAGAAGAGTGAAAATTTGTCAAACAAAATCGGTCGAGAAATTTACCCAGGTCGAAAAATCTGACGTAAGATCTTACAATCTGAACGAAATCTTACAAGCATCAGACAAAAAAATCGTCGTCTCTGAAATCTTGCATCAGATCATACTATATTTTCTTTAAAAATCGTGCATGCAATTTATTTTCAATAAAAATTTGTCTTAATATTTTAAGGAGATATTAGTTTAATTAAAATATAACAGTAATATTTCTATAGGTAACAGAACCTTTCAAGAATCTTCTGATACGACTTGGTGTAAGAAATCAGAGACGACGATTTTGCGTCTGATCTTCTCAGATCAGATATGATCAAGCGTACGATTCTTGTAAGATCTTGCCGTCTGATTTCTCGCCCTGGAATATAGATAAAAATTAATTTATTTTTATCAAAAATAGGAACTGGTACTTTGAACCCTGCTCGAAGTAAAGAAGATATTTGAGAAAAATAGTACTCTCCTGTGTCCATAGTATATTAACTTTTTATATAACCGACGAAGAATATTTCAATCTAATCATTATTAGATCAGGCAAACCGAGCGTTTTTGCGATAGATGCTATTTAAAATGTATTAGCTTATTTGAGGTAATGTATGTCTATTATAACTTCGATATATCTGGCACACATGTGCTCTCTTTTATATCAACAATTAGTCTATCATTGTGTGAAAATTCTTTTTTTGTCATTATTTAGCTCATTACTATCAACTACAAGTTCTACTTAGAAAGTTTTTAAAAAAAATTTAATTCGACTAATTTTCGTATACAACAATTAACGTTGATCAATTTTCGTATCGACTAATTTTCATACACTCGGAAAAGCACATACACATTTATGTACGGACAAAATAAATAATTTGTTATTTATTAAGAGAGATATGCGAGTTTTAAATGAAACTTATTCTTTAGTTGCTGAAATGTGTAAGGGAAGAAAACTCAACTGACTCGACACCTTCTGTAACATCAGAAAAAAAAACTAAATTGACGACAGGAAGGCAATAATTATATGAAGAAGCAGTTGAAACAGATAATGATGATGAACAGTTTTCAGTACATCTTCTAATATTTCTTTTTTTCTGCTTTCCATTTAAACATTAAGATGTTTATTTTAAACAAAAAGTTTAAAGTACATCACACGTTCTTATGTAATTTTAAAAATTCGGGACACTGGATTTTTCGAATTGTCCCGCAGGACTAGATGGAAATAATCAATGATACTTGCTTGCTTTCATTCGTTGTTCATAAATCAATGTGCATGTCATAATAAATATACGTATGTAACAGTGCTCATGGTTTGTTTTCTAGATTGAGTAGCGTGATTATAATGAAACATAAAGATCAATTGAATGCTTGCTTTTTAAAGTTGTCTTCGCTAAATATAGTAGGTTATTGATAGTTGTTATAATTGGTACTTTGTGAATCAGCAATTAAGATCTGTTTAATAATTAGAAAGTCTGTTGAAAGTAATTTTACAAATAATTTTATACGTGCTACAGCATAGTAAGTGTTTAGCGATAAACATGCCGAAAAGCAAAGAATACTTTCAACATTCAGCAAGATAATAGACTCTTACCTGTAAAAGACATACAGCATAATAGGTGAAACCAAGAAATAATTAACTGTCATGAAAAGCAAAAACTAGTGAATTTCAATAAATAACCATCACTAATTCATATCATCAATCGGACGCGACAAATCGTATTTGACAAATGCATACCAGCAAAATAAAATGAGAGAAACCAACGAAAATATAAACTACAACGGTATTCTTCACTATGCTGTTATAATGTATTTCTGAGTAACAGCAATAGAAGGATAAAAGTTTATTGAACGAAAAAAATGTTTTGTCAATATAATCACGCTCATAGTGAAACCAACATTTATTTTACTCGAAATGAAATATCGAATATCTCTGCATCGCGCATACATCAAATCTGCAAGAACAATTATCCGTATTTAGATATGTGACTTTAATCAGTTTCAAGAAAAACTACATCTTGTTGTTCGTCATAAATTGAATTTTGTTTTGCTAACAAAATTTCCTATAAACAAGAGATTCCCTAAAGCAGACTGTCGTCATTGAATCAAGCATTGGTGCTATTACTTGCAAGCTTTTGTATTTACCTAGTGGGCCTTTAGAGTCTTAACTTCAAATAATAAAAGTTATTAAATTATTCTTGTTAGAAATATAAACTATACTTTTGACCAATCGCCACAGACGCCAGCCGTTTGGTCAAACTATACCGAATATATTGAAGCTGTTTTACCATAAAATCAAATCTTATTCAATTTTTGAAACGCAAGTTATTGTTTCATGATTAATAATTAGTAGTACGATCGTCGTGGTGTCTTTAATTATCTCTCTTGATGTAATATTTTTTCTTCTCCGTGTATAATAATAATCTACTGTCACAACTTGCTTGCATTTCCTCCAGCACGACCATTGAGAAAGCAGAAAAAAGGATGCAGCAAAATGATAGGTGACTAAGCACACGAGAGTAACACAGACACATTCATGTCGCCAGGTGTCACAAAATATATTGCAAAAAAAAAAGTAATTATACTAACGGCGTATTTCTACCCGTATATATAGCTGTCTAGATGAGAAGCGATCGATTTTTTCGGTTTTTTTTCCCGATATTACAGAAGAATAAGTGCGGGTTATGATGAAAATATTCAGATTGTGTGTAAACTGAATCGGTCTATACATGAAAAAGATATCCGTGTGTTCGAAGATTATACACTGATTTAATGATGCAACATTTTTTCGACAAAAGTAGTACCTTAGTAATCGAATTACTTTGCAGTTTGGTGGTGATCAAACCGAGTCAAATATTGATTTTCTCATTCGTTGCCGTTTCAGAAAAGTACTGTTCTTACTGAATGCAAACGATTCTGTGACCAAACCATAGATGAAAAATAATGATACCTTTTCAAATGTACTTTTTTCATAAAATTGCATCTGCAATATACTGTGACAACGACAACAACATGCAGTTTAACAGAAAATTTTTTATAACTTAATTATCCTAATTTATGCGAATAGTGTGTAAACAAAGTTCAAAATTTATGCTGTTGTTTTTTTTTCCGTATATTGAGCAAGTAGCAGTAGAGAATAATACGATTAACGAGTCAACCCTCTGTCTCACTAAAACAAGTATACCACTCTTAATAGCACTTTTAGAGGAATGTTTTTTGATCTCGTCTAGTTGCTATGGTAAAATAGAATGAACACTAGTCAAATTTCATAGTGGACAATTGTTGTTCACCTTTAGGCTTTATTTAGAACTTGCCGTTGCTGTGAACTCAGTTATCCAAATAGTTGTCAGCAGATCACTTTATGAACTTTACTTGAAATATGAAAACAAATGAACTGCCACTTTCAGTTTGAATGTGTCATTAGTACTTAGATCGTATATCTCTACAATTGATTTGAATAGTAAATTAAAGTAAAAAAATATAATATTTTTGAAGTTAAAATAACAAATTGATAGAGAAGCACTTTTTCGATATTCTGCAACAAAAATTTTAACATTTCGGCGTGTTTCTGATAGATTTTTGATAGGACAATAATATCGAATACTGTCCATTGTTAAATACAACCAAATTGTCGTTGCAGCATAAACGAATTACGAGGCTCGTTCCTACTGCTGGCGTGTTCACAAAATATCGATAAGTTTTTCACGAGCAAATAGAGCCTCATTATCGCCTAGACAAATGAAATTTTTGTTGTGAGCTGCGATATAAACAACTACTATGTTGTTATCATGCAAACTAAAATTAAATATAGCATTCCTTGGCTATTATGAAATACTCATATTCTGTATGTGATGGCCATCTTGATGTTCTATCAAGCAAAGCAAAAAGGAAGATGCGCATATTTTGATAATTATTTGATTGAATAGCAAACCTACCATTGATAATAAATTTGTTAGATCAAATTTAGATCGTATATTTATAACTTCATCGTCTATCCTCTACCGAATAGAGCGTGAATCATAATCTTAGGAATCGATTAAGTACAACTAGATTGATTCATGTTACATTTTCATTTTTGTCTCACATAATATTTTTGATGATAACACAGCATCGTAGAAGTAAATGAGCTATTAGCACATTATAAATAGGGAGAACAAATTTTTTTCAATGAATCAGCCGAACAGATATTAGTTGATTACAAATACGAAGTTTTTTGACCATTTTTTCTTGAGTAATATTGATTGACAGACACATATAAGAGGTAAAATTTACAGTAAACAAGATGCACAGATAAAGCATACAACACTACGGTAACTAATATATTTTACGACTAAATGACGATGTATAAAATCACGATGAAAAAAAATAACGCTCTATGCAAATTTTAATATAAAACATTTATTCGAAAACAAACCTAAAAAACTGACAGCTTAGTGAATAATTGTCCTACTAACGAGAATAGAATAATTATAGATCAATACCTTTTGCTTATATTTAAAAATGAAATGTAAAATGTTGTCTGCAGAGCAGCAGATCGATACAGTATATACAATGTGATTGATGCAAAAGCTATTGAATAGCGGCGTAACCAGGATGTTAAGCTACGGGGCTCGGCCCCAAAACTCTTTAGAATGCTGGTGTGTTTATTTGGCGATTGTACATTGTTGTTGTTGTGCTTCTTCATTGGATGTGATCAGACGTTTAGATGAAGCAATGAAAGCCGAAGTAAGTGTTAACCCTAACACGACCACCTGGGGCCCGTATGGACCCAGCTCAAAACAGGAGCTCTTAATGCATGTCTTGTTCTTCTTACGCGCACATAGAAAAAGACGAAAACCCCACAGGCTGGTGGTACATGGTACTCTTATTCAATGTGATATGAATTGAAAAGCTAAACGCTAACTATTGACTTTAAATTTCATCCAACGTAGACTGGTAGAATCTGAGCATTATAGAGATGGTCGTGTCAGGGTTAAGGGAAAGTAGAAAGATGTATATAAAACAGCTGCTACATCTCTTTTATATGACACTGGTCACAACACTATTCACAAGCAGACTATTTCTCCGCTATTCATTATTAGACAAATAGACAACGATCAATTACTCACATCAGAGGTGTGCGATCCACGGGTTGAACCCCACGGGGCCCGTAAGACCCGCGGGATCGGCGGGGCGGGTCGCGAATTTTTACAAAATTGCGGGGCTGACGGGCGAGCGGGGCGGGTGAAATAAAAATAAAAGGCGTGAGTTTCGGGCGGGGCGAGTATAGATTTCCCAGTCAGACAAAAGTCTTAAAAAAACACGTTAAAATTCCGTTAAAACGGCGTTTTAACGATAGCCATCGTAAATATGCCGTTTTAACGGAAACTTAATGCGTTTTAACGCGTTACACTATGTAAGCGTTTATCATTCACATAGTGTAACACGTTAAAACGCATTAAATTTTCGTTAAAACGGTGTTTCAACGCTTTTGTTTAGACTTTTGTCTGAATGGTATGTAAAGATTTTCAAAATTTCTCGATCATTTTTAAAAAATATTAGAAATATATATACTTTATACATTTCTAATAAAATTTAAAATATATTGGAATGTTTTTGAAAACATTTAATAAAAAACGTTTTAAATGTTTCAAATTATTTTTAAAGAAATATATTCCTAAAATCAATTTTTTCATAATTTATTTAAATATTTAAAAAAAAAATTTACATTTACATACAATCTTTTTAAATGTATATTATTTGTATCTTTTTTCCTGAAAAATAAAAAGCTAACAATAATTTTTTCCCTCTTAATCTTCTATCGAAACAAACTGCCACTTTGCTATATGAATTCATTCGATTTTAGAAACATGTTCGAATTATCTTTAAACTGTAAGAGTAGTCGAATGGATAGCATCTTGGACTATCAACAAGTACATCATACGGTCGAGTCTAGGTCAACGCAGTAAAATCTAAAATATTTAATTGAATCAGGTAAAGAAACTACAAAAACGTTAATAAACCACAACTCGTTATAGCGCATTGATAATCTTGTACGAAAAATTTTAAAAAAATCCTTTTTTGGATTTTATTTTCTTTAAAGTTAATTAATGCGTTTTAACGCGTTAAATTTTTGAACGGAAAAAAACGCACTGATAAACTTGAACGGCAAAGTAATCGCAAAAATGTGCGGTTTTTCTGAAATGTTTGCCGTAAAAATTTCGATGCGTTTTAACGCGTTATTTTTTATTTTTTATTTTTTGTCTGACTGGGTTACACGGGTTCTGGCGGGTCAAGATTTTTCACGGGGCCCGATGAAGGGTCGTAAAAAATTATTGAGTGGTCGTTAGCCTAGGTGTGTAGTACGAAATACATATTGATTGGCTCTTTATTTTCATCTTATGATCTACAAGCTTGTCTTTACGTATTTCTTTTTTTCCTTTTCGTTTGAATAAAGACCCGGAGCCGGCAATGCAGTGAGATAAAAGTTACACAATAGCAAGTGTTACGTGATTGTTCTGCAAGTTTTTGAACGGGTCTAGATATAGAATTGATATCAGTAGTTAGAGAAAAAGATACTGCATTGAACTATGTTTTTGGATTTTCCTTAAAAACTGACAAGTGAAAAATAGAGAGCGCCATCGTACAGTGACGACATATGAATATGTTTACTGCAGCAAAATATGATTTTCAAATACTACTAGATCAGTTCTCTCATATTTCTGTTTTACCACATTATTTTAGCTATAAATTCACCTAACTACCACATTTTTCAATCCCACAAGAGATCAGGTAACTTTAGAATATCTTCGCGCAATAATAACAGTAATTTGTTTACATCAAAGTTGTAGGAAATGACAAAAGAACGATTTATCTGATAAAAATATTTAAGCACACAAATAATATATAGAAATACTACATAAAACAGGTTGTGGGTGCCATTAGAGACACGGAGGAAATGGACACCACCTCCACCCTACACTTTTGTCTCAGATTTTTTGTTAAAAAATCTAATTAATTATATACAATAAATAATTTGTTAAATATAAATTTTCTTCGGGTTATACGGATGGGGCGGGCCCGTCATCAAATCGACGGGCGGGCGGGGCGATGTGGCACCTCTGGGTGCACGGGTGCGGGCGAGGCGGGTGTGTGTGTGTTTGTACGGGGGCGAGCGGGGCGTGGGAGCTTACGCAATTCAACTGCGCGGGGGTCTGCGGGACGGGTGTTGGAAATTCGCGGGGCACGAAAATTCCCTGCCCCCCACACCTCTGATTACAACGAGATGTTATTTCCACCACGAATTCCGGTGATGCATACATTGGCACTGCTAATCTTTCTAAAAGTGGTACACTGCATGCTGACCACATCAAGATCAGAACCTAACTATCCTATTGGCGAAGTTATCCAGACTACTGGAACCACCTTGCCAAATGATTTCACTGATATTAAGAGCGCAACCACGATCAAACAGGAAACAAGTAGTTCTACTGTTACTCTTGATGGCAGCGAGAAACATCATATATTACGATTCCTAGCTGTCGAACGTTCATCATCCATAGCATTGTGATCATTCTGTACTTATTCACAATAATATTGGAATGACTCGATGGGCGCAAGCCATTGGTTAAAACTGTGAATGGTAAGCATTCAATAATCAGTAATTTTCCATCGGTACAAGTCGATTGGCAGAAGCTTTTTCGATATTTCAAACAATCAACGACTTGTAATGAAAAATGCTGATGAGGAAAGTGTGTCATAAGGAAATATTTTCTACTGTTTTAGACAGGCTCCGTGACGTCATGACCTTAGCGCACAGCTCGAAAAGGTGGGTGTGGGTGTGGAATTACACAAAACGCAAATCTCACAGCCGCAGCCGCACCCACACGCTCAGGCTACATACATAGAGGTACAGGATGTGAGATTTGAACCTGATGTCGAAATCGAGGGTATGTCTCGAAATCTCATCTATAAGGCCCTCTGAGAAACTCAGACAGAGCCTATCAGACTCAGTAGAGATGTCGGATTAGCATTAAAAGCGAAAATAATGCATTGATTTATTTCTCAAGGAAAATTGATTAATAATAAATCTTTAGAATTAAAAGTAGTATTGGTGTTAGGAATGATAGATTAGTGAATAAATCCGCATTAAGGGTTTTCTTAACCATAATACACCAATGCATTATTTTCATTTTTAATGCTAACCTGACACCCCCAAGACTCAGTTTTTAACGCTTATTATGAATTTGATGTTAAAACCTGATTTTGAAGTAGCTTTACCTAACATCTTCTAGAAAAACATTGAGCCAGCACATTCAAAATCGTGCCTCTTGAGAATGTCTCTGGGCGGATGGCTACTTTGGCCCATTTTTTTTTCGATCGAAACTAGTACATTTTGTAGAGGCAGTCTCGACCCAATTTCTGAGAAAGTTTCAGTACTGTCATTTAAGATATCGGGGGGAGCGAGTTATTGCACTGCGACCGTGTCCGCAGGCTCACACAAAAAAGTATTACCAACGGCGCCTGAATGTCCTATATTTCTCCACAAGAAAAATGTTAAGTATCAATCGTCTATATGCATTTTGTAGAGCAAAGCAAGATGCATCTGCTCCTATTATGAAAACTCAGCAAGAAGTTTCCAATGTAAAAAGATGAAGAGCACAAGGTACGACTATGGAGGGGAAAATGTATGTAGAGCCGCAAATGAGGGTGGCCCTTGCAACTTTTTTCGGCGCAAAGAGAAGTCGGGAAAAAATACATAGAAACATGTGGGCCTTTCTCTCATATACATTCGAACCGAATCGGAGGGGGGGGCAGATTTGTGGACTTATCCGGCGGTGTCCTTTTAAGTTTGAGGCATTTGATAGATCCTTGTCTGAAAATTTTACTGGTGTGAGGATTTCAGCTGCACAACAAAGTGAAATACGCCCTCCTAGAACGCTATTGACCTTTTTTCTCTACACACCATATTGGACAGATACGGAATGTAGGACAAAATTGCTAAGGATCTTCCCTATCACATTATGCGCTCGAGCGACTGCATCAGCTTTCATATACAAAATATGATATAGCGCCAAGTAATAGCTCGAACCTAGAAGTATTTTTCAGGTGTTGCTTTTCTAATAAAAAGGCGCTTTCAAAAAACAAAATCGATTTTTCTAAAAATGATGATATTACATAGTTGAAATTTTAGCTAGTTTATATTTTACGACAAAAATGAAATGAAATATTACATTTTGTAGAGTAACGTTTACTCTACAACCTGATATATGAACACAAATTCCAACATTTAGTTTCGGATTCCAACAGTGCAAATGAACGGAAAGTTTTCTGTCGAGATCACTTTTTCAGGCGTTGTGAAAGATTCCTTTACTCCTCTCAAACGAAGAAAGCATATTCTGAAAAAGTGCAAAATACTGAACTATTTGTTTTGAACTCTTACTAGTTGCTTTTATAAGACCAAACACTGACCAAATGTTTTGTGCCAAGACTTTCTGAACAGAGATTATGAATGCCTTGCATGTCAAAAGATATTTAACGACTCCTTCAACTTTGTAGAGTATTTCACTTCGGGGTATTTGTCGATCTAAAATGTAAGCATGATTACAACATGTGATATGAGAATCATGCCATTCGAATAAGTCACCAAAGAATAAACTTCCTAGCATATTGGTTCAAAATAAATGGAATAACCTCTAAAAGAGTGGATCGACTCAGTTAAGCAGCCGTTTTACGGTGCTCATCGGCTCCTTTGAGCCGAGAACTCTCATACAATTAGGGAAGAATCATGAATTAAAATCACACGAAGAAAAAGCAATAACGTAGAACTGTAGTTATAAAAATCGACCAATAGTAATAGCCGAGACCATATGAACTTAATATCGTTGTCTCATGTTGTCTTGCTACCCTTTTTCTTTAGGCAACTCCAACTATCCGGCTTACGACAACGACAACAATAACAACAACAACTCAAATAATGGGGGCGGGGGCAGTGGCATCTCTGGTAGTGGGAGCTCTGGCAATAACGATGAGGGTGCTGTTGATGATGAAGGCGCAGTTGACGAACTGGCACTCGCTGCTGTTTAGAAGTCTGCTTCATTGCGTTGAGGCAGATTTGCCCTGGAACATTTTATGTCATAGGTGTATGCAGTGCACTTCTCGTGATACCCTGGGCTATTATGTCTTTCCCTGTTGCGTCGTTCCATTTTCACGTATATGTATATGTTCTTGTTGTTTTGTTTTGCACATTCCGTCTTCTCTCTCCTTATTTCGTTCGCCTTTCTCCTTCGTTCTTTCGCTTCTGCGTCGTACACAATGAAATATACACGATAAAGGACAAATCTAAGACCCATGGCGCAAGCCAATTTAAACATATTGAGGATTCGATTTTTTTATGAATTTTTTACGGAAAAGCCAAAAACCCCAAAGTTTCGGGTAACTGAATTTTCAACGCCCTGTATTTCAGAAACCGATTGATCGACCTGACTGAAATTTATACGAGAGCAACACTACCATGAGTTCTATTCACGATACAATTTTTATCTCAAACAAGTAAATCCTTGAAACGACATGAATTTTGCTAAGAAGGCTATAATCGTTTGTGTTAAGCATTTTTCGAATTTTACATCTCATGAATGGATCGCCTAGAAGAAAGCATCCTGGAATCTTGAGTATATAACAACTTTTCATGTACTGGTCAAGATCTAATTGGTCTGAAAGTTTCAAAATTTTCTGACTGATAGTTCTCCAGAAATACCAGAAAAGGGGGCCGGATTCCCTTAAAATCAGAATTCTCCTGAAATTTCCTTTACGTGTTTCAAACTTTTAAGCGAAATATGTGGGCCTAAACTGTAGAAAGTGATTTTACAAAAACAGCCGATATAAGGTATGTGAAATACCAGGAAAAATAATTTTGTGGGATGGAGACGTTTGGGTTGTGCAGTGGTGTAGAACATGTTGAGATGTATGTATGGTAAGATTTTCACGAGTATCGGACAAAGCCTCTTTGAGAAATTGACTTTTGTGAATAAGTAGCGCTGGCGATTGGCCAACAGGGCTATCGGGAGAATGCTCATTGTTCTGTGAAAAAAGCACACAGGGGTCTAAAAATTTGGCTACCTAGCTAAAACAAGATGGGCTACAAGATACACTATGATTCGAACGAATTTGAAAATTCAATTGCGCAAGCTGGGTCGTGACTCTCGTGCAGTGACTCCTACGAACTCTTATAGATTATACGCATTTAGTTTTTCACATAAAACAAAAGAATAAGATTGAAACATATCATATTTAGCAATAAAATGAGTGTAATTTCACTATGAAATAAGCTTTATTATTCTTCATATTGTTGCTGTTGCTTAGAATATGCTTTTAAAAGAACCGATTTATGCTGTTGAATTGGTGTCGGTGGGAATAATGGGAGTGCAACTCTTTCTACGGCACCATCTGTCGCAAGACTATTGGTAGAAGGTGATAAAAACGAAATAATCGTGGTTGTCATCGGACCAAGATCAAATGATGCATCTTGATCGTCATTCTTTGAATTATCTAACGACAACGGTTCTGGATTTTCATCCCAAATTGATAATGCATGAGCAGCATCCCTACTGGTGTCGTTAATATTTTTTAATTCGAATTGATTTTTCATTTCCAAATCATCATTCCTGGAACTTTTTGTTTTTTCTCGATCGGCAGATTTATTTTTTTCATTACTCATTTCTCCAATACGATTACCGTATCGAGAACGTATTATTGCCTGAAGAGGAACAAGGCAACACCTGCATAAACAACACGATATTAAAATACCAATAATAATTAATAACGGTAAACCTAAGCCAAGACTAAGTCCAAGAATTAAAGGAATGTAATCCGAGGTTGTCGCACCTAAAGTATTAACAAAAACAATTAAATTTCGTACTAGAACAAGGCAACGCGATGATAGCGTCGCCAACCCTCTACTGAAAGGATTTAGTCATGTAGAACGTAGCTATCCAAAACTATCTAACTGAGAGACTTCACATTTTATAGCTTCGAAGTGATTTTCATGGAAAACACAATTGGTAACCGAGCATAAATAGAAAACTTCCTTGGAAGTATCGCCAAGAAAACAACATTTAATTACTACTTACTAATGCTTAATGGAGATAGTGAAGTCAAGCGCATCCGATCTGCTACAGCACAAGCTATGCTCCGAAAACTTTCAATCAGCTTGATAACGAAGTGAAGAAAAAGACCCATTCAGGAGAGCTATAATCGAAATACTCCATTTTAGTAAAGTTATAACTCAAATGGCCTATGAACTAGATATTTAACATGAATATGCACGAGTAGATCAGAGATTAAATCAAACTGACTTTTTCTAACTCGATTTCGGCTAGGTTTATCCTCATTTTTGCTCAAATCCATCTGGGTTCATTTTTTTTTCGGTGCGTTTCCTGTTTAGAATGCACATATTCATTTCCGGGTACACGTTCACAGATAGATAAATCTAAGATTTACATCTTTTGAATCAAATCTACTCGCAATCAGAAAAAACTAAACTTATTAAGATAATCACGACAAATATAAGTTTCAAATATTTCATACGAGTTGAGCAATTATTTCATGACCTTTCTTCGAGAGAATTCGAAGATATTTACCATTTTCGAAAATTGTTTCAACTTTTCTGATCGAGACAACGTATAACTACTCTATAAGTCTCCAAGGCCTGCAGTCTTATAATCAAAACAGATTTTCAACTGTGCGGCTAGTCGCCGCACTAGTTTTGTCTCATATGCGGTAAACGTGATCATTTTAAACGCGGCATGATTGATTGAAAGCTTCGCCTCATTCTATAATTATTAGATGAAAACCAAGAGAACTTTCAAAAAAACCCGAAAACAACAGTTGTGGGATTAATTTAATACAGCTTTATCTACATATGCGATAAATTCCTCACCATTTAGAGAAGAATGAGACAAGATTCCCGAGTACTTATCCAGTTCGAGTCCGTTCGTAAATGCGCTAATCTAGAATTCTAGGAGTTAAGTTTGAATAAATTTGACATATCAAGAATAAACTGAAGACTTTGAAACAAAAAGTCTTCAACGTCTTAGTGCAGGTCAGCGGCTAGTCGTTGCCAAATTGAGAATCAACTCCACCGTAAGATGCATATAGCTTATTCGTAATAAGGCCTCCCATAACCATACGATACATCTAACACTATAAACATCATCGAATGGTACCCTTAAAAAAATTCCCTACAAAGAATTCCTATCACGAAAATGAGACGATCTAACCAGCTCCTAATGCACTATAAACTTGCTTGAACTACAAAATTTCAAAAAACTGATAACGCCATCGCGTTCCCCAACCCCGATTATCTTCGGGCATACCTATCCCTAGAGAAATTGTTTGATGTTAGGTAAGTTTATGCATCTGCTTTTGCTATTGGGCGAACGAACGAACGAACGAACGGCGCTAGCTCACTTTTCGTATAACCCTCCTTTCAGTAGAGGGAATAAACATACCAGTGGTGACGGAAGTGGTCGTAGTGGATGTAATTGAAGTGGTAGTAAATGTTGTTGTTGTCGTTGTTGATGTTGTTGATGTTGTAGTGGTGGTTGAAGTTGTTGTTGTTGTCGATGATGTTGATGTTGTTGAAGTTGTGCTTGTTGTTGATGTTGTTGTTGTGGTAGTTGAAGTTGTTGCTGTAGTTGTTGTTGTAGTGGTGGTGGTTGAAGTTGTTGATGTTGTTGTAGTGGTGGGGGTTGAAGTTGTTGATGTTGTTGTAGTGGTGGTGGTTGAAGTTGTTGTTGATGTTGTTGATGTTGATGTTGTTGTTTCAGTGGTTGTTGTTGTCTCAGTCGTTGTTGTTGTCTCAGTTGTTGTTGTTGTCTCAGTTGTTGTTGTTGTCTCAGTTGTTGTTGTTGTTGTTTCAGTGGTTGTTGTTGTTTCAGTGGTTGTTGTTTCAGTGGTTGCGGATGTCTCAGTGGTTGTGGTTGTGGTGTCAGAAGTGATTGCTACTCCTAATCCTAACCAAGATTGTGATTTTACTTGGTTCAGTGACACTACCATAACTGAATTTGAATCGAACGCTATTGACTCATTTGATGTTAGTTTGGTTTGATTGTCAACAAATAAATAGAAACAATATTGATTCGATGAATAGAATTGACTATCAATTGCAATGGTGCAAAAAGTAAATGTCTGATATAATTGATCACTAGTTGGTATCCAAGTATGATTGATAGCATATGATGTTGATGTTAGTGGATATATATTATCTCCTTTGAGGGTGCCTTGCGGACTTGATGTCAAAAAATTTGTAATAGATACTTTTGTATTATTTAAACAAGCTATTTTAGCAATAACTGTAAACGTATATTGAATATTCATTTGAACAGTTAGAATAGAATCGTACGGAGGTGAATCAGGTTGGATATCGATAATTGTCGGCAAATAAGAACAACCATTTAATGTACTACTTAAATCATCAACTACTATTAAGATAAATTGAAATGGTATTGAACTGAGTATATCAGTAGAGTTTTCAAGAAAATCTTCGAATTGAATTGCTATTGCATAGGTACCAGCAAATGTTAGATTGACATTTAATCTGCATGTATCATCTATTGATATTAATTGTGCCGATGGTGGAAGTGCTATAGTGGAGCACGCATCTTGACATTCATTTACAAGAATTCCACCTAATATATTATTTGATTTTGCAAAACGACATCGAATCAAATCTCCATCACTATCATTCATTGGTATATCAATTGACACTGTTGTGTTGTTTGCAATAGGCACATAAGTCACTAATGGCATGGATGATGTAGGTGAATGATTAATTAGACCATTATCTGGACGTGCTTGTAAATTAAGATACATAACTAAGCTCCAATTACCTCCGCCTAATTTCAACGGTACCCAACCATCCCTTGATGATGTATAGCCAATTACTAGGCCTTCCGATAATACGTTCAAATCTATCGATGTTTGACTATGCCCAAATGACATGTCTAATACAGTATTATAATCAGTACACGGAACTAAACTTGATATATTGGTTGTAAAATTAGTACGTGAACATACTGTTGCGTTCGATAAACATATCAGAGTATTATCTACATCTTCACCAATAAGACCATATGATAAAATCGTTGATTGCATACACGCAGTGGTTGTAGTATTTCTAGACCATGCATATTTCTGTTCAATATTGACTTTTACTGTGTTATTTATTTCAACTTTATTAGTATTGTTTATTGGTGACCAATTGATTGAACCACCATAAAAATGATTTCCATGGACAGCATTTTGAACAAAAACTAATATGAGAAGAGATACTACAAACTTTTTCATTTGTTAAAAATTGTTTGAGATGAAATAAATTTTATTGATGCGACGATTTGATTAGTAAATAGTTGAATGTAAAAAAAACTGAAAATTTTCTTGCCTTGTTTTTGTGTAACTCGAAATGTCTACTCTCCTTGTTTTTTCTTTTTTCTTAGTTGAGTAAGAGTATTTTTCTCATTCAAATACAAATGCAATACACAGACAAGGAAGACGTATAGCTACAATATTTTCAGGCATAGAGTTCTATGTGCGAAACAAACTGATTGACATAATTAATAAAGGAAAAGATTTGTGTACAAAACTTTTTATTGAGTGGCTATTCTAATTCAACGAGCAGTATGTAGATATTTTTTTTTGTTAAACAAGCATTTTCTGTAAATAGTTTTTCAAACATACTTTCTATTTTAAAATAATACGTCTTCATACATATATATATATATATGTCATTTCTTTATTGATATTGTAATCTATCAACAAAACATTTTTAATTGTATTTCAATAATTTTTTCAGTTCCTATTGACGTAAAGAATTATAGAATCAGGAAAAAAATTTGTTTTTTTTAATTCGATCTTTCCGGGAAGAAAGATGAAGCAGATTTTATTCCCAAATCAACTCATATAGAAGTTAGAATTCACCAAAATCTAATTAATTTTAATATTTGGAACTATCATGAAAAATATGTATGTCAAGTATTAGTTTGTGGGACAAAACAGTTTTTGTACGGCATCGTCATAACAAGGTAAGCCTTTTTTTACATCATGCTTGAATCAACTAATCCTCAACTAGCTTTGAAATATGAATCAATACGACAGAATATGAATCGTTAATGAAATTATTCGATCATATTTATTGAATAATTATAAAGTTTCTTATCCAATTTTAAAATCGCTAGCAATGAAGGTATCACTCTCTTGCATTCGAACATGTAGTAGAGATTAAAATTCGCATCAATTGCTGACGATAGACACGCGCTGAGAGAGTGTATAGAAAGAATGAAGCAAAATAATCGCATTGTTGCAATGCTACAAATACTAAACGTACTGCTATGACATTTGGTGTTCTTGTAGATGGTATTATTGAATTAATACTGTAAATGATTCCGAATGGAAGTACAAGAATAAGATGAACAACTATTTGAATAATTAACATTCGTGTCAATTGACTTTCTGTACGACGGCGTTGCATCAATGGAATTAAAAATATCGCACTCGATGAGCGCTGACGAATATTTAGAATTGTCAATATACCGAATAGAATCATTATTGAGGGTGATAAAATATAATAGATAAGAACTTGACTAAGTATATAAATACTGATTAGAATATGAAATTTTGTTAGACATTTTCCGGAATTATCGTCCCAATAGTAAATAAACAACATTGGTGACATATAGACTATAGAAAATAGGCTGCCAAGTGTGATATTTCTTCTTCCTATTCGAACAGCACTTGTCGAGTGAAGTCGATGGACTCTTGAACTCGTCCAATAGCGATGAAACGAAGCTAACATAAGCATAATATTAGCTTGAAGTGGTAGTACAAACAAAATATAAGCATGCGTTTTACAAGTTATTTTCCCACTTATCCAGTTAATAGAAAAACCACGAACAAATTGTATCGGACATAATAAACACGTATAAACAATACTTATAATAGCATAGGTAAGAAAATAATATGTACATGACGATGAAAGAAGCTTGCGACAAGATAATATACGTATATTAAGTATGTTGGTGGCAATGGCTAAAATAAAATGTGCAGGCTGTATATATATATTACTATGGAGTACTCGTTCGATGTTATTGCTCATAACTATTGTTTTCTACTTTGTAATTAACATGTCGTAATGTACAGTAAAACAAAATAGGTTCATCCTATATCGTCGAGACAAGTAAATTGTATTCCATTAAAGATGTTGGTTATATAATCTAAAGCAAAGGATTCAGCTTAGGGGGTGTCACATTTAAATTAAATTGTATGAAATTCAAATTTTGAAAATTAGTAGATAAACAGTTTTTGACTGGATTGTTATTATCTCAAGTCAAATTTTAGTATGTTATTTGTTTTCTAAAGTTAAAACTAGTCATTCTTCTACGAATTGTGCTATTAAATATATTTTTATGAGTATCCTGGTATTTTGAAGAAGAAAGATAACGGATCCTGCATAATCTCTAGAGAAATTTTACCTACTATGAACAAATGTCAACCTAAAATACAAGGTTCTCATCTCATTTGGGTATTTACTACTGTTAAAGTCACGTATTTTCCTCATAGCAATGATGAGTATCTATCCAAACAATTTATTAAATTTAAATAAAATAAACTGTAAATTGACACTCCTAGCTGTTAGTTATATAAGATAGGAATACTGCTCGTACTGATTTATAATGTAGTAAAATTGGCCACAATGGTAATATTATCTCTCTATTGTTTTCATATCGAACTTAATCTGATCAGTTAATTAAAATGTAATTTCATCTCTGATAAAGCCACATTCTTCATTAATAAAATGTCAAAGAACGATGAAACTTCATCTATATGGAATCGACTTGCGGAAACATATGTCAATAATATGCTTGTAATTTTCTATTTAGTTATAATACAAAAATAGAATCCCTAGTTTAACTGGTGTAAATATACTTACCTTATCGGAAAAACATATTTATTATCGAGGAACAAGCAAGATATCTACACCTAACGGATTGATCAGAAAAACTACGCAGAACAGGTTAGAAGCTAACTTAAAGTTCAAATATGAATAAAAAAATGCTTAAATATAGGAAGAAATCATTTAACAAGAACTAATTATTAGAATTTTAATAAGAAAATTTCCGTAGGAATAATTAAGAAAAGATAATAATCAGATCTATAAATATTGAATTCTTATAAAAATTAAAACCTTCAATAGTGTCCTTCATACAACTAATATGCTAGTGCAGTTCGTCGCGTGCTGAAATATAGAATCTAGTAGTATACTATAGTTTTACCTTGCTAATCAAAAATATTAAAATGAAAAAATTCTCATATACTGGAGTTGTTTTCTCAAGATAATCTAACACTCGAATAATGATGCGCTCTATATATTTCTATTTTTTTCTGGCGCATTAGCTTTGTTTTCGCCTTGCTGCTATTTTGTTCGTTATCTTTGTTTTTCTTATTCCTTTTTTTTTGTGTTATTAGGTTAACATCATTAACATTCTACAAATGTATGTGACTAGCAAACAGACATACTAAATAAATCCATCCGATTTACAAATACTGTTATATATTTGGATAAATTCACGAGCACGTAGATTAATTCTAGAAGTTATAAATGAATAGATCATTAGGCATGATTCTTCATATTTTCAATGACAAGTTTTGCCTGTGTATAAACTAAAACTTGTACTATTCAGAACGCGAGAGAAAATGACTTTGAATAATCATAGTTTACAATGAGCCCGGGTGGGGGCGATTTCCGCTCGCTCAAATTTTTTGCGTTATAGTTTTCTCCCTGGAAATTTTCTTTGCGACTTTGTAGACTGAATAAAGCATTCCAAAGGCAATCATCTATTTTCTCCTTTATATCAATTTTCTCTGTAGGTTCCAACTAGTTTCTCTTTTATGTGGATCTATTTTCTGTTTCGGTACGAACTCTTTTTCACATTGATCGATTTAAATTTTTGGATCATCTAATCAGCTTAAAAAATAACTCGTTCGCATCCCAATGAAGAAGAATTACTCCGTAGCGTAAATGATATTGTATTTACACACTAAGAAATAAAGCAACATGAAAAATATGGGTCAACGGCCAATATGTTTTGAATTTACTTATTCGGTTTTTGATAGTATATTCTATAAGGATTCGACCGCAAATGGAAGGACGTGAGTGTGGGTGAGGTTCTCTTCGATGAGAAAGATCACACGGATACCCAACGTGCATCTCAAAACAACACACCCACACCGACACCCTCAAGAGTACATTTTCTGCAGGAAAAATAATGTACTAATAATTTAAATGTTAATCTTTCTTTTCTGTCTGACGAGAACCATAGCAGCTAGACTTATTTCTAATTAAATAGACTGTCGGAGGCTTTTATGTCAGAATTAGTTTTGAGTTGTATTTATTAGGAAGATGAAGAACAAATTGAATAAGAAATAAAGTCTTTCTTATTTCTAATGAAATTAAAAATAATATCATACTGTTTTTCAAGCTCTATTTAACTTCAAAGTCAAAAGCCATATGGTAAAGTCATGGATAT
The DNA here is from genome assembly GCA_905331475.1 of Rotaria socialis. NCBI lineage: Eukaryota > Metazoa > Rotifera > Eurotatoria > Philodinida > Philodinidae > Rotaria > Rotaria socialis. The sequence continues at coordinate 11,014 of CAJNYU010001953.1, read as the reverse complement.
TTACAACCGAAGTTCAAAGAAGAAACTAACCACATACATCATTGAATATTCCTTTCAAAAGTTATTAGTTGAATGCTTCTGTCAATATTCATTTCAAACGTAAATGGATGTGGATGCCGGTATTAGTGTCTATGAACAAGATCTGTACACATTCTACGATCACACCCAAATCCTAAATTACAAACCATTCATTGAATTTCCACTTCTAACCTTTCACTTGCGATCAGTATATGTGTGTGCCGATATTGATGGCACGCTTCGATGATTCTCCTTCCTTCTCTTTCTGTTCTCTTTCCATTGTTCTAATGTATTTCTCTCCTGTCTCTCTTCTATCTCTCTCCTATATATACGTGCGTTATGTATGAAGTTGTTACACTCTGGAGATGTCAGATGTCAGATGGCACAATACACAATCATGCCGACGGGCATAGGCGACACTCTCTAGTTTTATCGCTACACTCTGGATAACTTGAAGTAACCCCCCCCCCTCCGGAATA
>CAJNYU010001951.1:0-39929 GCA_905331475.1 Rotaria socialis | reverse complement strand
ACTAAAAGTGAAGACGAAACACGGACGGAATAGGACTCTAAGACCCTTAAGGCGGCGTAGAGGTTGAGTCTTACATAGCTACAAAAACAAGGTTCAGAAATATCGTGATGGTTAGCTCAAAGTTCCGTGAGGGGGGTCAGTTCGCCCCTTCACTTACCAAATATCCAGAGCGGACTGTTTCCCGTGACCACGTCCTGCAGCCACCCATGGTTTGTGCCGTAACAATGCCCTTAGTACCATGGAAATGGTCCTTTGTACCATGGAAATGGTCGATTTTACCACAAGAATGGTCAATCGTGCCACAGGAATGATGAATTGTACCATAAGAATTGGCCATTTGTGCCATAAGATTGGTCATTTGCGCCATAGAAATGGTCATTTGCGCCACAGAAATGGTCAATTGTGCCATAGAAATGGTCATTTGTGCCACAGAAATGGTCAATTGTGCCATAGAAATGGTCAATTGTGCCATAGAAATGGCCATTTGTGCCATTGTTACAGACAGACAGACAGACAGACACAGGTGAATTACGGTTTCTAGACCCTATCCTTTCATTCTAGGGAATAAATAAAATGCTTATATTTGTAAAATGAAGATAGATATTTTATTTATATTTAAGAAAAGCTTGTTAGCGCAGCCCGTTTGGGGTAAAATGTAGAACTCACGTATATCCCTTCGGTTTACTAAAATAATTCATCTGAAAAATCTGCCTTGATTTCCAAAACCTATAATTAGATCATTGCCTATTTGCACTTATGTCTGTAATTGAGTATTAATTGTTAGCTCGTATATTTAACAAGTGCAGAGACTGGTTTCTATAGTCTGTAACTAGCGAGGCCGCGTGCAACATGCACGCTACTCTTAAAAACCAATCTCCTCAATGCCGTGAACTTTGATATGCACTCTTTCTCAACCTTCTTCGCTCTGATTAGCTATTACCTCTATGGACCAACTCCAAATGTTGTCTTTCGAAGCTCTGTACGCGGAGAACGTTCCTGTAAGTTAGCACTTTAGACTGAATAACAATGAGGACTGGTGTGAATGTCGGAGTAGGTGAGGATAGATCAGTGAAAGTATTCTCTGCACGTTCACTCGTCATCCACTACACTGTTGAAAGCGTCTATCACTCACATTCACCACACCAGAGGGTTCCAAGAGTCGGATATTGTCTTATGCAGAAAGTATCTGAGAAAAAGCTTCTTGAAATGTGATTTGGTCATAAGTAACGTCCCATCAGGATTGCGGATCACTTTTCTATCTCCAGAGTGTGCGATAGTCGGATGCTTTTAAGCATTGAATTTGTAGCCCTTGGCCAGCTTCCTCAGTTGACTTCCTTAAATGTGTCACTCACCGGGAAGCCAACCGAGAAAATGCTCTTCGAAATCTGATTGGTTACTTCTAGAAGCCAATCAGAATTGAGCAGGGGTTTTCTACTTCGCGGATAAGTATTGGCAAAGTGGCTCTACCGATGTATTTGTAGTCATCGGCCTTCTCTCTCAGTTGACGTCCTTGAAGGTATGGCTCACTGAGAAATTAAACAGAGAAAATGCTTCTCAAAATGTGATTGGTTAGTCTAAGCACCCAATCAGTAAGCGACGAAATCTGATTGGTTGGAAAATTGACCAATGGGAGAGGGACCAGACCAAGGGGGGAAAAGCGCGACTTCCGTACTTCAGTACTCCCTTTGTACTCCCTGTACTTCTTTTGTACTTACCTCGTACTCCCTCGCACTTCCTTGTACTCCCTCGCACTTCCTTGTACTCCCATCGTACTTCCTTGTACTCCCATCGTACTTCCTTGTACTCCCATCGTACTTCCTTGTACTCCCATCGTACTTCCTTGTACTCCCATCGTACTTCCAAGTACTTCCACGTACTTCCATCCAATAGAAAAGTAGATGCAACAGCTTCACGAAATGCTCAGAATAGCTGCTGGAATCCGTTTGACTGTAGGTTTTCGAGGTTGAAAAACTTGAATCTGGCATCAATTTTTAGATATTTTTTACCGGATGCTTTTTTGATCAAAATATTTTTTTTGAGAAAGAATTGATTTCGGTAAAGTTCGACCGAAAGTTGTCAAGATCGGAGAACTCGAATCTGGCATCGGTTTTTAAGAATTTTTCTGAGCAATTTGTTTTTGGTAAAATTTTTTTTTCAGAAATACATTATTTTCGATAAAAGGAGGAGGGTGAATTTTGCCGTTTTGCGCCCCCCTCTCAGATTTGAATTATTTCTATCAGTTATTATTTAGGGATCATTCTTGATCACTTTTTTCAACTTCGTTTCCCAAAAATCGACATTGACGATTTTTTTGCCTGGGGTACCACACAGGTATCATTGAAAACAAAAGTTGTTTTATCACGAGCCCAAACCAGATGTAATTGTAGATTTAATGGTACAGATTAAGAATATCACAGTAAGGGCTCCAAAAATTCCTTTATTTCTTATAAAGACTGAACCACTCGCTTGACCCTATTTTTCATTGTTTGGGCCCTCATTGAATAACGAAACGATAAACTTTAGTGCAAAATGACTTCCTCTAACTGATAGTTTTGAGTTCTCTGCGAATCTTAAGTTTTTAAATCGAAAAAATGTAACTTATAGAAAAAAAGTAGAGATTCCGGGGTAAAATTTGACCCCTTCTCTCTATATTTGTCTTCTTTGATAATGAAGAAAATCTGCCGCAAAGTCAAATTTTGATCGTAAGCGCAGTTTTTCAAGATTTATGGACTGAAGATCTCAAAAATAATAGAAACGCTGTGCAACAGGGTGAAAAGTTAAGAACACGATTAATTTCTATGAAATTGCTGTAGGGAACCACTGCCACTAAAAAAGATAAGATCGGGAAATCAACAAATATATAGCCCATCTTGTACAGCTTAATGAACTGTGCACACAGTAAAAAATATATGGCTCTCCGCTCTTTCCTTAGACTCACAAATTCGCTTCACAGGATGTATGAATAGTTGCAAGGAAGTAAAATTGCTCATCAAGTTTTGAACCGAAAAAAAGAGCGGAGATCAATAATTTTTTTATTATACGTACAATCAATTAAGCTCTGCAAGATGGGCTAAATATCAGTTGATTTCATGATCTCTTATATAATCGTAGATGTGGCCCCCTTCAGCAATTTTACAGAAATTGTTAGTATTCTTAACTTTTCATCCTGTTGCACAACTTTTCTAAATATTTTTAAGATCTCTAATCGATAGAGCTTGAAATACTACACTATTGATCCAAATTAGACGTTGCGGCAAGACTTTCTTCAATATCTAGGTAGCTAAATATGATGAGCATGGTTCACGCTTTGCCCCGGAATCCCTGTAATTTTTCCATACGTAAGGTTTTTTCGATGTAAAAAATTCAGATTCGAAAAGAACTCAACATTATGAGTCAGAGGAAATTATGTTGCACCCAATTCCATCGCGTACTATTCGATGAGTGCCCAAATAACGGAAATAGGATCAAATGAGTGTTCTCGGCTACTTCGGAAGCAAAGTAGTTTTGAGACTTCTAATTACGATATTCATAATCAGTACCATTAAATCTACAATTACATCAAGATTTGGCTCGTGATAAAACAAATTTTGTTTTCGATGATACCTGCGGGGTACCCCAGACAAAAAAATCGTCAACGGCGGGTTTTGGGAAACAAAGTTGAAAAAGTGATCAAGAATGATCCCTAGATAATAAATGATAGAGATAATTCAAATCTGAGGGGAGGCCGCAAAACGGTCTTATCCGCCCTCCTCCTTACCTAATATTCTCAGAAGTATTACAAATCTGCAACAATATAAGCTTACGCTAAGTTTTTCCTCTTTTTTTGTTTTTGTTTTCGCTATTTTCCGCTTTTTAAAGTCAGCTTTTCCATTTTTAGACCTCATCAGGTGACAACCCTATGCGACATTCTTACCATCTGCTGGCAGCTAATAAGATGAAATGATCAATTCGATTAGCGCAATGAAAACTACAAATATTTTTAGGTTGATAGAAGAATATCTATCGAAAACTCTCATAGAATGTATTTTATATCATGGTTCTGAATAATAACATAATTAAAATGAAAACCATGATACTTATATGAGAAGTTATTCATAGTTAAAGATAGTTCATTGCACTTCTCTTGTACTTCACTCGTACTTCTCTGTACTTCACTTGTACTCCCTTGTAATTCACTTGTACTCCATTGTACTTCCTTGTACTTCGCTTGTACTTCCATGTACTTCCATCGTAGTTCAAAATGTTTTTGGAAGTAGATGAAGTCGCGCTTTTCCTCCCTTGTCATTCAGTCATTCAAGTACATGAAACCAATCGTCAATTAACGTATGTTTATACATTCAGAGAGAAAAACGATTCAAAAACGGGTAATCAAGTCAGAGCTTGTGTCTTTTTCTTCAGCAATTTTACTAGTATCATTCGAATTTGTTGCACTGTTACTTGTAGTTTTTGAATTATCACCGTGAATAAATTTTGGATTAAATGCAAAGGCACCTTTTGGAATAAAAGTAGAAGCAATCACTAACACTGAAATAAGAGCCATTTGAATAGCGATTGTATTTAGAAATGCTGGTCTGATTGTTCCAGTTGATGTATAGACACTATCAAGATGTTTTCCAAGAAATGGATTTAAAATTGCAGAAATAATAATATATGATGAATATAAAAATGCAGCAACTGCACTTAATACTGATATATTCTTATGATTCGATTCTAAACCACTTAAAGGCGATTGAATAAATGAATTAAGTGCATTATCATCAGCAGCTGATGCAAAACCAATTGGAATATATTTTGCAGCAGCAATCCAAGCATATGCAGTATTATTCATAGGTGGATAATAATACGGAATATATCAGACAATAAGTAACATTAAGGCATATAATTGTGACCAAGGAAGAGGCGTTTTAATATAAGTTCTAACACAAAATATGAATAAAGCACCGAGTAATTCACCTAAATCTGAACCACGAACAATAATTTGCGACCATTCCGATTGACCAAAATATCGTCTAGCTATTTGTGGAGCAGTACCATTTTCAATATAACGATGTGCATAAAGTGCCAATGTGTAACAAGTCCATAGCCAGATAAATTTTCGAAGAGTAAATATAATTTTTGCACCAATAAAAATCGACTGCCCAAAAAGAAAAAATCCTTGAAAAGCTGATTTAAAATAATTCGATTCATTTGCTGGCATAATGTCATTATCGAGATCATTCTTACTTAATTCAGATGAATTGATCAATAGGCAAATAATCGCAGCTGTCGTAAAACAAATCAGTGTAACAATAACTTCATAATTATTGCCTAGATGAGGAGTTAAAACCAAGACCTGTAGCTAATGCTCCGCTAACACCGGTTACTTCATAAAAAATATGAACTAATGCATCCATTTTTTGTAATTTGTTACCATCATCACCAACAATATCTCTTGGAATAACTCGTCGAATTAATTCGACCATTCGATAAGTAATGCCAGTTATACAATAAATTGGTATAATTACATTTGTATTATATTTCCCATAATAACTACAAGTAGCATTGTTTGTTGGCACGAAATTCAATGGTTTGATATGTCCACCAGTTGCTGCATCAAGAATTAGGAGAATAGAAGAAAATAAGGCAGAACAAAAGATGGAAATTGATAATACAGTACGCGTCGACCAATGCCTAGTAAGAGGAGCTACAAGTATTGAACTGATACATTAAAATGCTTGATTAAGGCCGGATATTAATCCAGCACGTTCGAATGCATTTGAAGATATGCCGCTTCGTAAAGCACCCTCATCATAATGATTTATAGCAAGTGTAACAATCGATCCATTGAATGCTTCTAATCCAAATTTATAAAGCATCAGTTCAATAACATAAATTATTATATTTCGTTTTTCTTTAACAGAAAATAATCTCCATGTTTGCGTAAATCTCGATTTTCCGGAGCCCATATTTGATAATAACTGAAATAAGAGAAATATAAAAGTTTTGTTCTATTGTGCCGCAAAATAATGGCGATAAAGTTATGTCGGAAAGAAAAATAAAGCTTACATTGTAACCCTTATAGCATTAAAATTTAAAACATAAAGTAATCGCTACAACAACATGTTCAGGACATTTCTGAGGGAAGGGACGGAGACTCGCTAATAACTCCATCGTTCCTTACGTCGCTCAAGACAATTCACAATACTTAACATCATGACACGAATTTCTTCGACATATCTAATCTACAACAGGGTCAAGAAAAACATCTGTTTGTTGTGCAGCTAGCATAGAAGTTCACTTCAGTTTCGATTCAACCCAAACATTTATGAAAATTCGTGTTTCACGGAACAACAATATCAGCTAGTACTATTAAAGTACTGTGCTACAGCCTCGATAACATCAGATATGAAAGGGTCTTGGGTTGATCACTAACGACTTCTTGTCCTGAATAACCCATACAATACCATACGAACTACTTTTCCGACATACAACCATGCTTGTGACTAGTATATTGTCAGTCAGAGTTTACGACGATCGCAAGTGATTAAGCGGGAAAACTCAGAGTCACACCTATTTTCAATTCAGGCTTACAATTAGTAAAAGTTGTGAGGAAAATGTCGAGTTTTTTTCGAAACTATCTCCGCACAGCACCCTATACCGAAAGGTACCTGAAAGATGAGTTATTCTTCTTCTTTAATAGCAGTAAATATTCGAAAACAAAATCACATGGCAGAAATTATGATCTTGATGATCTCTGTTCTGTTCTGTTCTTTTTATGAATATAAACATATTAATCATTAAAATCTATTGATAATACCCTTTGCGATAATGTTTTCGAATAGTGTCCTAAGAAAAACAATAATATTTACTCATTTCACTAAATAACAAAGATCATTAAAAACTCTTAGACAGAAAAGTCTCTGAAACATATTATGGCTGATGCTTTCATGAAAGTTATCTTTACAATTCTTAGAAGAATAGAGTTTCGAATTTATCTAAATAGCTGTTCGAAGTTTTCGAAAATTATTAAACAAGACTTTAATCGAAGAAAAATGCATTTGAGATGTATCTAACTAACAAATCGACATTTTTTCATGTTTCAGATTTCGTATAAGTAGTTCAATTAACAAATAGTTGAATTTTGTGATAAAATATAAAATTAATTTATCAAAGATTCAGAACTCAATATTCGTTAACATAATTTTACACCTCGAGTTTGTTTGTCATTTTGTATCGTTTAATATCAAACGCTTTTTAGAATACTATGGAATTAAGGGAGGCATGTGTTCAACATGTATCACTCTTCTAATTTAGCTGAATAAATGAAGTATTAATAAATTTTGGTTTTTTGAACGAGTTTCACAGAAGAAAAATTAAGTTTATCACTTGAAACTGTCATTTTCAAGGCTTGTTTCTACCTGACTGCTTTATATCATTCTTCCGGCTTGTTTCTTTATCTCGAGTACTCGAAATTCGAGGACTTCGTAAGAGTTCGAAATCGAAAAGAACGAACTAAAAGGATATATTTTATATTTTCGAGCACTCGCTGCGCCCATTGTTTGCTCTTTGATGTCTGGTTGGGTTCTTTCTATATGATCGAATACGATTCATCAATCGCTAGATGAATGAGAGTTTATCAAGTGCTGATTATTTTCTATCAGTGCCAATGATTAGGTTTCTTTTTATGCTATTTTAACATATTGCAATAAATCAAGATATTTAACTTAAAACGTGCAGTATTTCGTTTTTAATCATAGAAGGAAGATATAACTTTCCGAAAATAATTCCTTTTAACCTTCTATGCAGTAGATTTAAGTGAAGAATAGGTTAATTATTTTAAATTGAACAAAAATACTTAACAATAGACCTATATATTGTTTATACTTGTTGTCTAAAATTTCCGGCTCTAAACCAAAAATCTGACAACCACTTCTTGATTGATATGCACGGGACCGAAAACCATACATTCAATAAAGCTATTAGCATAGTTTTCATTTTCGAGTGTCAAACCCATTAGAATTTTAGAAATTCCTTAAAAATTTGAAAGCCTTTCTTTATTATCTCATATCAGCATTTTCGGCAAGCTCTGCAGTGCTGCCGCAAAGATATTCACTTTTCTTACTGCACACTTCAATACTAACTAACAAGCATTCTCTTCTCTATCCCCACCCACACACCCAGCAAATATTCACCTGTAGAGCCTATTATAAAAATAAATTCGCATCGATTTGATTAATGTGTCTCTTTTAGTCGGTGACAATGCATAAGGCTTGCCATTTGGAGATTATTGTAAAAAAAATAATGAACGAAAAACAAAAGCACATTTCTATTTGCCATTTGTATATAGTATATTGCATTCTTCTAAAGCTGGTAGGCTTTCCTAAAATAAGTCAATAGTTGTATTTGAATCCACAATTACTATTTTCAAATCCATACTTGTAAAGTTAAAATTGCTAAATCAGATACATTTGTTGAATTTAAGTTAAGCTTTCGTAACATTTTCATGTCTAAATGTAAAAATCGACCACATGGAAAAAGAAAATCATAACCTTACTTGCTAGAAAAGTAAGACCTTTATCCGTTACTGGTGTTTCGGATAAATTAAGTATTTCTAGTTGATTCAAATGCTCGGAAATTAATTCTAAACCAGCATCACCAAACTAAAAATAAGATAATATTCAATAAGAATAATTTTGAATCAGAAATTTTCATTGTCGAACTCACTCGTGTTGACCTCACATTTAAATCTTTTAATGCTGGTAAATTAATTATATGTTTAGCACAAGCGCTTGTGACATGCGTAAATGCTAAATTTAAACATTCAAGATTACCGAGTGGACCTCTGGATAATAATCCTGCTAAATCACTATCAATTGAATTTGGCTCTAATGTTAGTTCTCTTGGTCCACCTTTCTGTTGAATTTGTTTTAAAACTCTCTGCCGTGCACATGTGTTTGCATACATGTTTGACCCATGTGACGTTAATTTCAATGTTGATATTAATTTTAATTTATTATCGTGATTTTCAACTGCATCCAAATCAAGCATCGCACATAAAGTCTAAATGAATACTCTGCTGTTTTGCAGAATATTCAACAATTGAATACTTACATCTAATGAACTTTGACGTCCGCGTAATGCAAGTAACATCAAAGATGGTAATAATTTGTTAATACTTAATAAGAAACTTTTTTTTCGACAACAACATGAAATTAATTTATTGAGCTGAAAGATGCAAAGACGAAGTAGAAAAACAGGAAAATGTTGTTTTGTATTAAAATTTTTTCTTTACCATCTGTGAAAACATTTCACCATCATCGTTACAACAAGCATTACCATTGAAACAAAAAGTTTCAAACCATCCGTCTTTACCTTCACGTTTACCTAAAACGGTTTGATGAACTTCACATCGCGGATCTTCAACGAGATTTTTAACAACATTTTTGTAGATTCTAGTTTGTATAAACACCAAACAACATAGAAAATAGTTCATTTGAAGAAATATATATATATATATATATTACTCAATAAAACGACCATGTTTTAGTGCTTCATCTGGAAAAGGAATGGGCTGTAGAATCAAGCCAAGTTGGTGTCGCCAGTCGTAGAATGTGGATCTATATTCAAACAAAAATTTAGTATCATTGTGCTTATGATTATTTAAAACAGTAAATAATAAAGCAGTTATCTCGATATATTATAAATCGAAAATTAGCCTATATGGACAGGTGACCAGACTATTCTGTTGTAGTATAGTCATAGTTGCTCTCTGAACGGCTATCTATTTTCATTACTACAAATTGCGCTGTTTTGTGTAGAATTGTTCATGCATGTCATGCTTACATTGTTTGTAAAATGTGCGTATAACATATTAGTTGACTTTCATTCTTTGTGTCATATTCACGACAACTGTCTTCATTTTCGAAATGAAATCTATTTTAAAAAAAAGAAAAATAGTTTATAAAAATTTATACGAAAACAGAAAACACTTCCAATATTTACCTTTTTCTTTCTTTAAAAAAACTATAAATTTCAGCAAGACAGACAGAAATCAAATTTGAGTGAACACGCAAAAATGGACAAACCATTGTTGGACTATGCATCCTATGATACATAAAAATAATTCTACATGTAAATATATATATGCGTGTCATTACCGTTTAATAAAATTGTCTACAGCTTGTAGGCCATCATTTTGAGAATTAAGAGAAAATAAATATTCTTGAACAAGTGTTCTCATTCGTAAACATGTCCTAAAATTCTTAAAACATTATAATCATCATTTGTTTTAGTTTTGAATTTTTTAATCATTAAATTTAACTGTATTATGTTTCAAAATTTTCTGCACACTCAATGCAAACATATCCATTACAATGGGAGAGCGTGGGCTATCCCGGCAATACTAAACGAAACAAAACAAAATCATTATGAACATATGTAGCTAAGTTGTTCATACTCGAGTAAAAAAGTCACATGCTTCTGGTGATGGATAATTTTTTTCAAGTAATGGTGCTAGTGCTTCAATTGCATTTTCATACACAAAAGGTATTGAATTAAATTCTTGCTGTGAAAAGACGATTATAGAAAGATTTTAAAATAAAGTGCAAAGTAAACGAAGATTTATTTTGTTTTTTACTTTTTGGAGAATTTCACAAACAATTTCAAGTGGAAAATGATGAACTTCAACATCTTCAATAGGTATTGCCGTTGTAAAATCGATCAAATTCTAACAATGAAATAGCAAAAATAACAACGTTCACCGATTGTTTTAATTAAAAAATAATAAAGAAAAAAACATCAATTACCTTAATTTCTTTTAACAGTATTTCTGAATTATCAGTTGAACGTAAATTACGTTCGAATTTAAATTTGTTTAGCTATTAAAAGAAAATATAGTATAGAAGATTTCAAAGTAATATTAATAAATAAAATACTTTCCATTTCATTGAGTAGAACAATTGGTCTCTTAAATCACGTGTATTAATCTATAGCAAGGAAAGAAAAATTGATAACCATTCAAAAACATTTCTTACTTTAAAAAAATAAATATGATCATTCGTAACAATAGTTATACAAAACTGAGAATTCCAATGAATTATTTTGAATTTCGACCGTACAGATATATCTTTAATGACTGAAAAAGCTATCGAATTATCCGTAGATGTTGCATTCTATAGAATAACAAATATAAGAAGATCGTATTATCCATAAATATAATAATAATATAATTATATTTAAACAAACTGTTGTTAAAGTTATTTCACTTTGACCAAGATGAATATGATAATTTATCCAACGGCGAAAAAAAACTATTTTTTCTAGAAAATTTTTTCTACGACGGGCACGATACACTGGAACATTGCAATCAGTTAATAATTTATAACATTGTTGAATACGACGACCATTACTAAACATATCGTGTGTGTCAACGTTATTCACACTTGTAGTAATTTGTGCATAGTTTGATGATAACGTCAGAGTTATACTCCCGTTGTATTTTGTTGCATAATTATAATCACGGTCATCTCCAGCAGATGAAGAAATAAATCTGATTGGATTAGCCTGGGATGCAGACGTCAATTGATTTTCCATCTATGATTAATAACTGTTAAGCAAATTTAAAGTCAAGATTGATTAACTTATTGTCTTAGATTAACTGATAACGATGCGTAACAAGATATCAGTGGTATGTCAATTTTGTACTATTGTATTTACGTTGACTTTATCTAGAAAAGAAAAGAGCTAAATTTTCTGTCCAGGTGTGGGTTATGGATTTCATTATCTTAAGATTTATCGTCTCCAGCATTCTTGATTCGTTAGCTTTTAATTAAATATAGAAGAGTACTGATGGATCGTTCGATTTTTTACAACTAATAGCAATAAAGTTTCAAACTTTGTGGGCAAACGAATTGGAAATTTCTAATATTGAAAGGTTTTTTCCGCTTACTTGATAATTTTCCATTCTAAGCCGACTAGTATCACTACTTGGAATCCTATCATATACAATATTCGAATAAGTATGTTTAACTTGTTTCCGTATGTAAAAATCGATCATTTTTTTATAGATTTTTACACGCGTTTTCAGTTAAACACAGCGTAGATGAATATAGTAATTTCATGCATTATGTTACTACGTATGTACAAGCGTACGCAGAATAATAATATTTTATAGCATGTGACCATTTTTTTATGTCACATGCTGCTGTGCTTCTTTTCTATTTCGTTTAGTTTTTCTAACGTACATAGCTATGTGAGGAAGTCAGAGAACGACTATTTATTACTCAACTTGTCGAACGCAGAAAATAATTTGCAGACACAAAATGCATGCGAGTACAGGACAACAACTCGGACGAATGAATGCACTCGGGATATGATGAAATCCTGCTGAGTTTGTATCTGAGCATTCGATCTAATTTTCCCTCCCACGTCCACCTCATTCCTCTTATACAGTGAAATGTACAAAAAATTTTAAATCTAGCTTCTTTGAAAATATTATTATATTCAATTGTTTCACAAAAAATATTAGAATTAAATTTAAACAACTCAAACCATAATTAGATTAAATTAAAATAATACACTTAAAATGAAAACAATAAGATAGCAATTGAAATAAAATAATTTAACCGATTTCTGGTGAATTTAATGTCATAACAAGATTTGAACAAAAATATAAGAAAATTAAGTTCGAATTACAGAAAACAAAACAAAATAAAATAAACACAATAAAATAAGAATGAAAATATGTTAAGCCGCTGTACTCACTGTGTATAAACTTTATGCCGCAATAAATTCTAAAAGAAAATAAGAGCAACATTAAATAGAAGAAAAACAGCATAACATACAAAAAGTTGAAAAATAAATAAAGTAAATCTAATGCAGTAAGAATGAAAACATCTATAATCACCGTGGACTGACTTTCTACCGTGATAACCTCTAAGAGAAACACAAGATAACAAAATCACGAACAAGAACATAAAATAAGTGTAACATAAAAAACAATGACATTACAGTGTGAACGTTGTCTCTTTATCATATAATAATATACTCACACCCACACCCACACCCAGGTTCGGTCATACCGGGTACCGGGCACCCGGTACTACCCGGGTTTCATCATACCCAGATTCGGTACTGGGATTTGCTAATCTGCTTACTCGTATCCTTCGAAGCGTAGAAATGAATAATAAATAGCACCTATGGATATATAGTAGGTGATAAAAGATGAATTCATATCAAAGATCCTCTACCTTGTTCAACCTATTATAGTTAACAGAGCCCCAACCAGGCCAGGTCAATACCCCAGGCAGGGAGCTAAAATGACAGGCCATCTGGCCTGCCTGTTCATATTTTTTATCATATAAAATTTTCCTTTCTATAGAAGTTTTTCAACATAAACGATAGATATGACGCGAACAATCAGATAAAATTATCTTATCTTGATTGTAATTCATGAAAGTGATTACTAACGTTCATTGAAAATACCACAGCGCAAAATTCACTTTGTTCATTTACCATTTATATCCTCAACCGCAATAATCTATCTTTTTATTATAATCTTCTCTTCTTAAGCTACTACTCATACTCATCCACGCCGATCTTCTCTTGACCCTCAAACCATAAACGATATTCTATTTGTAAGATCTATTCAAAATATTCTTGAACAAAAAAGAACTTTTTTCTCTTAATATTATTCAATCTCTAGTGTGCTGTTGTATATTAAAACTTCAATAAATAATGTATCAATCTAGTCATTTTGAACTAACTCAAATGGTTTCCTTTGTTTTCAAGATTAATTGCATGCTTCTATTTACCATCACAATGATATTCGTATGAAAGAAAAATAGACAGGCCTTGCAGGCAGGTAGGCAGAAAAAAGATTTGGTAGGCCTCAGGCAGACTTTTAGTTTAAAGGCTTGTCACGGGCAGGCCAGGCCAGGCCAGGCCAGGCCAGGCCTACAAACATGAGGCCTGGTTGGACCTCTGATAGTTAATCTCATTTATCAGGAACGAATACAGTTAAATGAGCTTCTCTTAATATTTATTTTGGACTCAACTACAAGAAATCGCCAAATGGTTCTCCTTATTAAGTTTTCCGGAAATGCAGATGTATGATTTTTTCCATCGGTCTACTAACAATATCAATACTAATAATCCTAATATCGATATCAAAAGTACTAAATTGTATTGGTATTGGTAGTATTCGAATTCTCACATCCCTACTAAGACTATCAGGCGGATCATTTCAATAAGGAGAACCATTCGACAATTTCCGGTAGCTGAGTCCAAGAGAAATATTCATAAAAGCTCATTTTATTGTATGGTTTCCAGATAAATAAGATTATCTATGATAGGTTGAGGAAAAGGCCACAAACCTTTGAAATAAAATCATTTATTATTATCGATCTATAGGTACTACTTGCTATTCATTTATATGCTTCGAAGGATACGAATAAGTAGACTCTCGAATTCCAGCACCAAATCTGGGCATGATGAAACCGGGGTAGTACCGAAACCGGGTATGACCGAACCCGGGCAGTTCGGGTTCGGTGCATGCCTAATTTTATGCCCACTTTTTGTACATAGAAATTCATCTTCAGCAGGAATTTTATAGAATCAAACGAACAAGCAATGAAACAGTTATAGTACAATGCGGAATAATGCTAAAAATGTGTTCAAAGATTGGTACCATTATCATATGTCTATAGTTTCTACATCAATGTTAACTCTTGTTATTTCTTCTGGTTTGCTTTGTTGCTCTGTATAGTATTAGACATATTGGTAACAGTACTTCGCAACGGTCGTTGATTGGATTTAAGCGATTTTGACTGCAATTGATGAGACACAGAAACGCCTAAACAGAAGATTACATAAGACTGTTCAGTTGAGAATTTACATAAAAACAACAGAATCTCATGAATGGATAATTTCTATTTGTTTCTTTTATCGTGAAAATTTGTGATTGAGTTGGTTCAGAAGAATCTATTTAATACAATGACTTATTCATGATTACTAAGCAATTACTTGAGTACCGCCAACCCTATAGTCTTTAGACATTATTTCTAAATTTACCTTTGACTAGTTAATTATATGAGTTTCATGAAATTGTTTAGATAAATTATTGACATTTAATTCACAACAACGATTTGAACTTACTTTGTGTGGATTGGGATGAGATAGACTCTTCCTCTGTTCTGCTAACTACCATAACATTTACAATCTTGTCGAGTGAATTACTAAACTGAATAAAAATGAAACAGTGATATTACGTTAAAAGGTAAACTGAAAATATTTTTTGGAGATACAAAACTTAAAAAAGGGTTTAGAAATTTGAAATGATCACTAAATCCTTTTTAGGTTCGTAAAATACTACGAAATCATCAAACAACTTTGTGGTTGGTTGATAAGGTTTTGTATGGGTTTTACATAGAACTACAAAGCCCTTAAAAAATATTGAGGGTTTTGTTTCTCCGAATTTTCTCTTCTGTGGGTGTATGTATATACGTACGGATCTCATTTGTTGCATTATTTCATCAATGTGAGTGCTGATCTGTTTCACTTGATCTCCTAGATTGGACACAGTCGACTCCACTGACGATAACTTCTCACTGTTATCGTTTTGTGAATGTTTGAGCTCATTTTTTAAATTAATCATGTCAGATTTGAAGGAATTCGCCTCATCACTTCCAGTCGGCGATATTTCAGACCTATAAAAATCAATGAAACTGAGAAGAAATGCTAGATCGTGATAGAGATATGCTTTCACAATTATATAGATTATTTATTTAATTTTCTGCAATAGTACAAAAATAGACATGATGAATTTTTAGATACGTCTTATAAAAATGCAAAGTGGCGCAGCTCTTGACTTCGTTAGGTCAGTAATACAACAAGCCCCTTCACATATCTCATTTATCAGGAAAATAAGAAAATCAGTTTTTGAATGAATATTGCTTTAATACTGTTTTTTTGTAGGGATTTAACTGTTTACTTTCAATTTTCGTGAACATATTCGTCTATTTTGGATTCGCTAACGTGATTTTTTTGGTACATGTGTAACGGTATTTACCGTTATGGCTCACTTTATGTACTTTATCCTCTTCGCTGTATCCTATGTCTGCGCATTGACCTGATGAACTCTCATTGTTCTATTGCGTGACCGTTCCCTCTTTGTCTATATCTGCCCAAGCGTGATTACTCTCGCGTATATAAGGGAATGTAAGTAAAGGAAATGCACGACTAGAGATGTGCAGATGATACAATACACCATCATGCCGACGGGCATAGGCGACACTCTATGTTCGTCACAACTGGCTACCCTGGCAAACGGATCCTTGCAAATTTTTGTTCGAAGGGGATCCTTTCAATATTTAACGTTTATAACAACACCAACATCTCAAGTGATAATAATGTGAAAAATTAATATGGCGATCAAATATCCTCAATAAATGCGAAGCAGCAACTGGGATGAAGGCTTTATATGATATCTGGCCTCCTCAACAGATTAGGCGGTGGGGTCTCTGGTGGACAAACGTTGGCAAATATATGTCAAAAATTAGACAAAATTGAATAATATTTTGAATGAATAAAATGAATAAATGAATAGAATGAATTAAAAAGAAATTGAATTAAATGATTTTGAATAAAAATATGAATTAAATAAATTAGAATAAAATATGAATTAAACGAAATTGATTAATTAAAAGAGTTACAACTGCGAGAACGACCTACCGACCGCATGATATCGACTCAACCGTCTGAGAAGAATGACTTGGAAGTTCCTACTTCTATTGCGTGGCTTTTTATCGGATGGTATCTTCGTCCATTGCTATGAAGTAATAGGCATTAATGAAAATTGATCGCACGAAAATATTCACATAAATCAAAACCAGAAAAATGTCCAAAAATAATGACTGGAGAAAATGTTTTTAAGAACACTGAATCTTCGTCAAGAGACAACAGAAATATTTACAATGAATTCTTAAAAAGTACTCATGAAGAATATTATAACAAGGCAATTGAAGCCTAATGAATGCTCAAATTATGGCTAACGAAATTATATTTTAACTGACTAGTAAAACAAAAATGAAAATGAAATTGAATTCTTTGTTATAAATTAAAAATGTAATGCTTTTTGAATTGATTGTATAGTGAAAGTGTTTGTTTTCTCTTTCCCATGACATAATTAGGTTTTTGTTTTCTTTGTATTCTTTTGTTTGCTCAGGAGAGTTCTAGTTTCAGTGGGGGAATATTGTAACGGTATTTACCGTTACGGCTCACTTTATGTACTTTATCCTCTTCACTGTATCCTATGTCTGTGCATTGACCTGATGAACTCTCGCTGTTCTATTGCGTGACCGTTCCCTCTTTGTCTATATCCGCCCAAGCGTGATTACTCTCGCGTATATAAGGAAATGTAAGTAAAGGAAATGCACGACTAGAGATGTGCAGATGACACAATACACCATCATGCCGACGGGCATAGGCGACACTCTCTATGTTCGTCACAACATGTTGACTATGATCTCTCATATCGATGTCATTGCTAATGGCAGCATGAAT
Organism: Rotaria socialis; assembly: GCA_905331475.1. Classification (NCBI taxonomy): domain Eukaryota; kingdom Metazoa; phylum Rotifera; class Eurotatoria; order Philodinida; family Philodinidae; genus Rotaria; species Rotaria socialis. Next base: position 22,391 of record CAJNYU010001951.1, on the reverse strand, counting down.
TAATCTTTCTTTGTGGCTGAAGACTTAATTCTAATTGATTAGCATCTGAGTAATGAACCTTATTCCCACTTTGCTTGTTGGGCACACATGCGGTGAAAATTGCCCTCAAACATACATGTTTGTTGCTGAGAGCGGTTTATTTCCTTTTATGTATCTTTGACAATCGTCTTCCTAGCTTAGAGAATGTTCACTTATCACTTTTCCTCTTTCTCCTCTTCTTGATTGCCTTATCTCTTTGAAGTTGTCTTCTTTCTTTCTATTTCGTAAAGAAATGATTAAGATTGGAAAGATACGAAGTTATATTCATGCTTATTTTTCTAATCATTGCAACAATCAACCATAACAAGATTACGATAACTTTTGTAATACAACCTTTTCGTTTAAAAATAAATTTTCCTGATAAATTACGACTGTTTTTTTTAAAGTTTCACACCATTCCTGATGTTATTATTCAAATATTAACGTATATGAAATAGACATTTTATGAACAAGATATAAAGTTTGACAAACTTAGTTGCTGTCTATATAAATACATCGCAATATTTGTATGGTTGATTGTTGTAATGATTAGAAAAGTAAGCACGAATATAACTTTGTATCTTTCCAATCTTAATCATTTCTTTACGAAATAGAAAGGAAGAACACAACTTCAAAGAGATAATGCAATTAAGAGAAGAAAGAGGAAAGGTGATAAGTCGACATACTATAAGCTAGGAAGACGATTATCAAAGATACATGAAAGGAAATAAACCGCTCTTAGCAACAGAAAAGTTATTGGGTGGCCAATTTTATACATGTTCGTGGTCAAAAAGCAAAGTGGGAATAAGGCTCATTATTTAGATATGAAATAATAACGGCAGAATCATTAAAATATCTGGGCAGTCAATCAAATTTACTTACGAAATGTCAGGCGTTATTGTATTTGCAGCTTTATAGATCTGTGAATCGAGCACGTATCGAATGTAATCATTTGTTGAAAATCGTTCGAATTCTGACCATTCATTATCGAGATAAGGGATTTCCGGAATCATTTCTAAAGAACATAGAATCAAACGAATCTGTTTAATTTTCATTGTATAACTCAATATTTTGATACTCAATAGAATAATGTGAATGCGCTACTAACTGAAACATTTTGTGTTTTTATCATCATTTTTGCATTTATGCCACCACCATCGAAGAAATTCGACCATCCAGATTAAAAATCTAAATGGTGGAAACAGTGGTGGTTGAAAATAAAAGTCACGGATAAAAGCGCAGCGGTCGTAAGCCCAAATGTGATATGCTTGTGTTTGAACGTCATTTATTGTATTACTGTAATAGAAGTGATACTCATCATTATCTAAGTTAATTGACTCATTTCTATATACCTGAATAAGGCAATAAGCAAGTTTAACAACAGTATATTGACAATGAGCATATGAAATGCCAACATGACTTGAGTGGCTATGGTAGTATTGACATCAGGTGTGACTTAAAAAAAAGCATATATATGTATAAAAATACTATTTTTTTTATTGCTCTGCTAATACTATCTAATTGTGCAAGCTCATCATCAAATTTGCCCAAGACAAAATAATAAACTGGATAGACTATATTACGAAAAAATTGTCGTCCGTCTAAATCGAAAGTACCATAGGCTGTCATAGATCTTGATGTTATTCCATAACCGAAAATGAAAATAACAATTATAATTATGAATAGCAATAGATCATTTGTCTACAACAACAAAAACACAACATATAGATCATTATGATACAAGTTATCTACCATTTTTCGAATCATGGCTAATTTTGGACCTAAACTTGAAACAACGCCAACAAAGAGAACTGTCCGAATAAACCACAGTTCCAGATCATAAGCCATTACTACTCTGTAAACATACAACCACATTCACTGAATGCTACAATAATTGTATTATCTACCTCGCTGCTGAAAAATCGGATATATCTGTTAGCACAAAACGTAGTACAAGTCCAACATAAAAAAGAATAAATGATGGAAGAACCAGACAAAGATTCGATATTCGATTATATATGTGAAAATAGTTCAAAATCTTGCCCTTCCAAGTTCGATTTTCTTGAGAGTAGAACTAATAAATAAAGTAGTTCTTGATTATATGCATTATGAATATCATCGAAGGCTCTCACCAGTTGGATCTCTTCAAAAAACATAGTAGTTACAATAATGATAGTCATTGTTTCAGTCCAATGCATCTCTGAGCTGGGATCTGATAGTGGATCAAACGCATATAGTATATAGTAACTGAAGAAAACCAGGAAAATCATATAGCCAAACTGTTGTATCCAAAGAATAATACTGCGTAGGGATAAAATTATATTACATTTAACTCACGCAAGTATAGACATATTTAACAATGGGTTGGTTGTGAAAGTGAAAAAAATGCATGAATTTTGATTTATCTATCGTATAATCATCTGAATAATTAATGCCATGTACTGCCAATCTAAATAAATATTGGATTATATTGAAGTTCATCAACCAGATACTAACCGCCGTTCTGAAGCTGTTGGTGGTACTGCCTATCAAACAATAAAAAAGAGAACATAATCGTAGGAAAAACTTCTTGAACCTTACATTAATTCCTTCCTTCTCTGGATGAATTTTATAAGAGCGTTTTTCGTAAAAGGAGATGAAGAATTGTGAGATACCCATTGTGATTACGTTAACAACAAGACGGTTTCGTTCTTGAACCGGATCGATTTTATCATACCATATATTTGTTAGCAATGCTTGACAGGCGTCTTCGGATAAAAATCTCTTATTATCTGCTTCAATTGCCATTTGAAGACATGTTACATCTCCGTACAGACTCAACTTTCGAATAATCAATTCGCAAGCTAGTTGTTTGTTGTAAAAATATGAACAACGCACAAACTCGATGGCATATGTTTCGAACATTTTCGCTTCTGAATATAATTGTTCTTTTGATTCGTGATCCGGTGCATACTTAGTTAGGGACTTCAGGATTTTGGAGGCGATAAGCGCTGAACATATGCGAGTTTTCATTTTACCAAGAATAACTTTTGCCATGTTAAGTCGATAAGTGAGCACACACCACAGATAAATGTCACGATAAATGCATTCAATATCTCGTGATTCATATTCCGATTCCGATTGATGATCATACAGAGGAATCATGACATCACCAACCAAAATTTCAAGAATAGCATTCAAATAATTTGGCTTTTGAAATGTGTGCCTTTGATCAATCTTGTCCAATAGATTGAGTGGATCCGACTAAATAAGATACAGCTTTCCCCTTCAAATAGAATTTTGATATAAAAAAATCTACTTACATGTTTTCGCTTTTCTTTTGAATATAACGTGCTTAAATAGGTGTTCTCTAAAAGAAGGTGTCATACTTAACCATTTAGGATCTCAGTAAGGACCTCGAATCTTTCAAGATTTTATATTTGAATATTGTTTTCAGAACCATATAAAGTTTTTGACTTTTTAGCTAGAACTTAGAACTGATTCTGAAAGTGGAACTGAGGAAACTTTGGGTAAAACAACTTTTATTTTAGAGAGTGCACTCACCAAAACCTTTCATTTTCTTTCCATCATCAGTAGATCGAAGCAAGATAGAAATGTCAATGTCGAGCAGGAGAAAGTTATGGACAAATAGATGCAAATTTTTACTTAAAGCATCGAGTAGTATGGATTGGTTGTCGTCTATCTATAATGAAAAATGTTTTACCAATTTCAGAATGAAAGTACAATCAATATACTTGTTTTTGATCGTTCCAGTCGATTGTATTACTAAGTGCTTGGTCTCCCGGAATAGTTGGAAGACCCCAATGAAGCGCTAAATGTAATCGATCATCAGTGGTAATGCGGCTTGCGCTTTTGTATTTTGAGAGATTGCTTTTTGCTATTAATAGATAACTATTAGTAGAGATTACTCATTCAACTTGTGTTAAGAAATGTCTTAGTAGCAATGTGATGAATATCACGGTAAATAAAGGACAAGTGAGGGTGATTTTTGATAGAAGAACGGATTAGCACTGATGGATTACACTTATTTCATTCTTGTTATCCTCGATCGCGCCGATTCCATATAACACATACATTTTCTATCCAACTATCAGAGACAACGAAAGAGCGTGAAAGATCAAGATACCTATCAAAGATATTAAAGTCAATACAAACCATAGAACAAGGACACACTGCATGACAAAGAGAGAGAGAGAGCGCACAATAAGGACAAAATCGTAGTTACGCTTTGCCTTTAGCGTTACACCAGTTGAGCAATATTTTCCGAGATATACTGTTAGACATATGGAGGAAGTTTTTGAGAGAGCCTAACTAATATGAAAGTGTTCTTTTTCATTATAAAAATTCATTTTTCATATTTTATACTACAATTTTGCACATTTAGTGTTAACAATTATTTCATTTAATCTCTCCAAACTGAGAGTCCTTGCCATATTTTCTCATTGTAAGTGCAACAGAGAACTTTCTGTAAAATAGTATTTCACTTTAAGGACTTTAAAGCAAGTCAGGAGTTCATTGCTACGTACGATACTGTAAAACATTCGATAATGTAAGCATCCGGTATCGAAGCTGAATGCAGCTGACTGTCTCAAAGACAATTTTGTTATTCTTTGCCTTCATTTAGGTACTCATACTCATATCTAAGTCGATAAGCATAGAATACAGAACATTACTTATGTTTGTTCTGGAGTAAGTTGCAATAAGCGTTTTAATCTTGCATAGCTATAGCTTGACAGAGCCTTCCATCACACAACATATAACAGAGAAAATCATCCTTGATATTAACTCACCTTGAACCATAGCCCCATAAATTGTGTTTTGTAATGTGTTGGATGAATCAAGATTTAAAATATGTATATTATTACGAAGTGGAAAATTCAGACAAGCTGAAAACCACGAAACATATTTTTTGAAGGATTTTCTTTCTTCCAAACTCAGTACTCCTTCCACATACAAACTTTTGCCAGAGGTCTTATACTCTTTTTGTCGAATAACATCGTAGAGCTTGAGCAAATCCTTGTAAATATCTTTAAGATGTATGCCCAATACACTCGAATTTTCTACAGAGCTATAGATAATTATATCATAGCTATTGATAAAATGTTGGCCTTCACAATGACTTACGTATGTATTAATGACAGTTGTGGTTGTTTTACATTAGCTAGAGCAAAATAGTGATCATTTAAAAACCTATCAAGGTCGTTGTCATGATCATTGCTATTTCCATTCTGACCAACACGCTCGTCACTTTGACTAATGTCTTTTTTAAAAATATCTTCAATAAAATATTTTTAATGCAGAAGTATGCCACAGAAAATCACTTACTACTAGTTGCCTTAAAATATTTACACAATATATTAGCCAAGGGCCCACTTTTCTATGTGAGACGAAAATCAATGAAATTATTCATGTTTTATACAGGTGCTTCTTTCATAACTTACATCGATTATGACAATCGGTACATGATCTCTTAGATCCTTCCATATTGATTTTAGTGCATGTAAATTCCCACCAGCCAGAATGTTAACAAGTGGTACTAAAGCAAACATGAAATTTACATAATAATAATGATGAGTTTCAAATTTGATCAATAACTAACTTCTACGTCGTGCTCCAAAAGAGATCTCTCGTGCAAGTTTCGAAGCAAAGCCACTAGTATCGTTCGAATTATATGTACCATCATCAAAAAATATATAGTGAGTGTGATTCGGTTCCAACGTGTATAGATTGCGTAGATCATTTTTGACAGAATTATTATCAGTAGGTAAATATTCTCTAAAAAAACGTTTCCTAGAAAGCTCAAACGTGTTCGGAAACCCGCTAGCAAACCGTTCTCGGTTTCCTAGCGTACGCGGTGTCGAAAAAGTATACTGGAAAGCAGAAATCAGTTTCCGAGTTTTTTTCCAATTTGTTAAAGATTTCAACAGTCTTAAAAATCTTCACAATGTTTCGCAAATAAGAAACTGATCAGAGTTCGAAATATCACATAAGAACATGTTCTGTGTTCAAATTTTGTTGTTGATTTTCACTTACTCTCACTTTTTGCTATTTTTAAGACAATAGAATTTCTTTATTTTTGGTTTTATAAGTTGCTTCATTATGGATCAGTTTTTCGAAATCTGACGTTATTGAAACTTTTCCCTAGGCTGAAAGGATAGGGTCTAGAAGCCGTCATTCACGTGTCTGTCTGTCTGTCTGTAACAATGGCATAAGTAACCATTTCCATGGTACAAATGACCATTTATATGGCATAATTGACCATTGCAATCGCACAAGCGACCATTTTTATGACACAAAGGACATTGTTACGGCACAGATCATGGATGGGCGCATTACATGGCCACGTGAAACAGTCCGCTCTGGAGATAGGGTCAGTGGAGGGGCGAGCTGATCCCCTACAAAACTTTGAGCTAACCATCACGAAATTTCTGAACCGTATATTTTGTGGGTAGATAAGAGTCAGGATCTGCCCTCCTTAAGGGTCTTTGAGTCCCATCTTGTCTGTCTCTCGTCTTCACTTTCAGTGCTTTTACTTGAGACCTTTACTTTTCGTCTAATTCTTACCTCAGTTTCACTTTTCCCACTCCCTTTACAGGTCTGTTTGAAAATATCATCACCAACTGCTGGCACGAACAACCGATTGCCTGTTCTGTCCATGCATTTGTTCTCCTCAGCAGTGTCAGTTTAGGACCCAGTGAATCGACTTTCAATATCGATGAACGTTACTTGTTGAGGTTCCGGGTATACGAGCGAAACTTTTTAAAGCCTAATTAAGTACCACGGAACTTTTTAAGTTCCGTATCGTACCTTTTTTCCAGTGTACTTATTCGAAGCTCCTTATATCTAGGGATGTACCGAGACTGACATTTCTCTTACAAAGATTAAGTTTTTTCACTTGTAAGAACCCCCGAGACTGTACGAGATTTTTATTAAGAGCTGTTCCGCTTGAGTGCCCTTAGTTACTCATACAATGGGACAGACCAAACAAGAAAAAAACGGTCGAGTCTCGGGCAGTCTCGGGCAAAATTTTATTTTTTTCGATTTTTCGACCGAGACTGGCCGAGATTCAACCATTTTTTTTCTTATTTGGTCTGTCCCATTGTATGAATAACTAAGGGTACTCAAACGGAACAACTCTTAATAAAAAATCTCGTACAGTCTCGGGGGTTCTTACAAGTGAAAAAACCTCATCTTTGTAAGAGAAATATCAGTCTCGGTACATCCCTACTTATATCTGTCTATTTCATACCATCATATCTATCTCTAGCCCTGATACATATGTTGCATGTTCTTATCTAGTTCTTTCTTGCACCCTCGATATCTAACTTCTAAATAAATATGTCTACCCCACTACATACGTATATGTTTTTTAGCCTTGGTGTATGTGTTACTGTTATATCTAGACTTACACTCATTTATCGAAATATATGCTCCTATGCCTACTACGATTCCGTATGCCTTTCTGTGTTACCTGTGTTAAAGTAAAACTGGAGAAATATCGTATCGTTTTAAACTAACTTGAAAACAACGCGAACATAAAAAATGACACAGAATAAATACACGAAGGATATAGATGGGTATGGAACGTTCATCATATATAATACGAATGCAGGTCAGCAATTTGCGATGGCAAATATTTTCAATTAATATTCATTGTAAAAGCTATAGAAAAATCCAGTCATATAATAATATTTAAAATACAAATATAGAAAAATTTTAATTAAGCAGATACTCTGTTTCTTTCGGCAATATGTTAATAGCTTAACAAGTTTAGCGAGGAAACTTTGATTACTCTATAAGTGAAATGTTCTCTATTACCTAAAGAATTGACTTCGTATAGATAAATAGATAGTTTAGAAACGGTAATGTGATATACAAGCTCGATTGCAAACTGGATCATAAATATGCTAATGGAGAAGATAATTAAGATCGGGCGACTTTCTGATTTCTGGGTATTTATACGAAACATCAAAGGATTGGTTCAACACTTTTTTGTTCGTCAGTGTAATATAACACTGATCCAGTGAGTACGGCTAACCAGATGAATATTCAGATTCATGAACGAATATTGGAGAGATTTCGTGTGTACGTATACTTTGCGATTAACCTGACGAGATGCTCATCGGTATTTTTCTTTAAAGATTTACCTGCCAGCGAAAGTATGAGTACTCATTGCGGTACTGATACTCGTTTCTTCGCAAGTCATTTAACAAAACACTTATGGGTTAGAATGTAAAGAGAAATAATATACTCGAATCGAGCATAAAGAGAATTGTTTTAATGACTTAGCCGTTATTGATCATCTATTCTTTTCTGATGAGTTATTCATACTACTTCAATTCATGACTACCTTAAGAAAGAAAAGGGACCTTTCGTTTCGGTTATTATTTTCTTGTATGTTGAGATCAAATGTTTATTTAAACGTATAAATAAAAACGCTTTCTAATTTCATTTTCTGAAATGCGATAAAAGAATTTCTACATTAAATTACAGATTACAGTTATATTGTGAAAAGCAATGAAATAAATTTTGACTAATAAGTTTTTTGATTGATTGATTGTGATTTTTAGTTATAAAGACACGTGCATTTTTTTATAGAAGACTAATTCAATATGTTCTCATATCTATAGAATTAATTAAAAGAAACGTTTTTGGTAGTTTCACTTTTGTTCCTATTTTAATCCGCTGAATTTCAGATTTTCAAGTATCTTACCATTTTTTTCTTCAAATGGAGAACAAATGTGCAAAAAAGTCTGGAAAGAAAAATCAAACTTATCTGAAATGGCTGGCACAGTTCGAAGCGTGTCTACTAGCTGTCTCTGCGAACCATTCTGAGGATACAGAAAAGTCTGAAAAAGAAAAAAAGAAGATCGAAAATTTTTCGAACCTGGTCCGTGATCTCAAGGAAGTGACGCCAAAAGACATGCAGCTGGACGAACAAATTGTAACTGTTGTTCCAATATTGAATATACTTATTCGTTTTTATGCTATGGACAAGTATAGAATCATCACTTCAAAAGATCAATTTCATACAGTAATAAAAATTTTTGTCCTCCATTTGCTGAAAATATCCGCTTTGATATCAAATGGTGTCAAAAAATCAGACATTAATAGCGCAAATACATCCAGCAGAAACAAGAAGGAAAAATCCAACAAGAACAGTGACAAAGAATCCAGCACAGACAGTGACGAAGAATCCGACAGAGATACAGCGACGTCTCATGAGACATTTAACAATGAGTACATTTTTAAAATGTATGCTACGAATATACTCGATTCAATGCTGATTAATTTTGTTAAATACGATCTCGTCAACAAATGCCTTAAACAATTTTTTTGCAAGACGGCATCAAATAGAGGTAATGCTACTTATGAATGAGCGCTGCTACCATGAATTTTTCCGTCCATCCTGGTCGTGAAAATTTGAGCTCTAACTAAAATATAATACTGTTTACGGTGCCTTAACAAATTGAGTTGTTTTGAGTCATCAGAGAATAACTATCAATGTCGCATGTTACATTAATTAAATGTATGGTAGTGTGAAGAAGCTCATAGAACTAGAAGAATTAGTAAATAGCTCGTCTCTATCAACTTTTATCTTTGATTTATGATGAAATTCTGTATTTCTGAACTACAGTAAATTGTATGTTGAATTGTCGAACAACAAAATTTTTATTTTAAATTTTCATCAATAGAAATCATAGCCGCAATCTTTTATTTTAGTATTCTAAAATCTATTCTTATCTCGCGATATTGAATATCACAAAATATTGAATTATCAAATTTCTTCTAGCAGTATAGAATGAATAGTTCTAGATAGAATACACAGAAAGATATAGTAGCATCTTCTCAAGCTGAAATCTTACAAAAAAATCTGGTGATCAAGAATTGCACGTGTGAGCGATTTTTAGAAGAAAATTTCATTATTTGTTTATTGATTATCTTATATGAAGATTAAAACCAAAAATATCCTCATGAATTGAGGAAGATAGAGTATTAAGACGATTGATTGAAAAATGTTTCTTATTTCAATTGATTGCTATACACAGTTATACATCAGATAGTATCAATATTTAACATTTGGGATGGTCTGTAGAGTAATGAAAATTCATATTCGGTTCAAACTATTTTGAAATGCCTTCTAAAGACGAACAGAATATCGAAATGAAACGACAAACATATGTTGAGTGGATGAATGAGTAATTAAAACAGATTTATGTCAATACTTGAAGATACTAAAAATATAAACGACTTTTAGATCCTGCCACAAATATCCAGCAATATCCAGCCACTACTTTCTTACAACATCAACAGATTCTCTTAGAAATAATGCGGATCATTCCTCGCTTAGTTAGCTTAGCAAACATTCGAGCGATGGATGAATTCAGCAAAAAGTACGAAAGTCTCATGAAAGAGCTTCGCGAGTTTATTGATGAATTTTTTATTAACATCAAAGATCTTTACCAAGACAAGATGTACATGGATTTAATAGATCATATTTTGAACATCATATGGAATTTGACCGATACAACTGCACTCGTGCCCATGTTTGTTAGCGCCGAATATGCAAAATCGGTTGCAGAATGGATTCAGAAACTATCAGTCCGAGATCCAAAGGAACGCGCAACTAAAGCTGTCATTGCAATTATTCACAATCTCTCAAGAGACAAAAAGGGATTAAAAGCATTGCGAGAAAAAAATCTATTTGAGATTTTAACGGAATGCAAAATATTATTGCATGTAGAAGATGAGGACGAATCTAATAAACTACGTCAACCATTTGGTATGTCACTGATTGCATTAGCTACAAGCTACGATGAACAAAAACGAAATGAGTCTTTAATTTGTATAGTTAGTGGCGAACTGTTTTCTAAGTGCAAGAAGGCTGCTAGTTGTGAAAATTGGAAATTCGATGGATTTCACTTGTCGGAATTTCTGAATTCACTTGAAGTTGCTTTTTCCAACGATACTGTTGTACGACATATTTTGGATGACAACACAGGCATAAAATCAGAATCGATAACATTCTTCGCGGCGCTTCTCGTATCTTGCTATGGATTATTATTTAATCAAGAAGCTGATGATCTCGAAAAGCGTACTTCAGAGGCTTTACTACAAATTCTGTTGTGTATTTCTAATTTTCCTGAATATCTAAAACCATTAAAAGAGCATAATCAATTTTATGTTCTAATTGAAGGTTTTGCCAAACAACCAAAACCAAATATTGCCAACCAGCCAAAACAAGATATTGTCAAACGAATTTGGTCCAATCTTAGTATGAGAGAAAATTCTACAAAAGAACCTCATCAATTGCAAGTTCGAAAGCAACCAATGGCGTTTATTAGTTACAACTGGGCTGATGATAAATTTTGTGAAAAATTTCTTGAAGAGCTAGGCAAACACACAAGAATACAGCTTTGGGTTGATTATAAAAACGTGGCGAAGACAGAGAACAATGATTGGAATAGCTATGCTCATGCAATTGAGCGTGCTACAATATTTATTGTTTTATTGTCGGAGGCTTACTGTGATAGTAAATATTGCTTTCAAGAATTAAATTATGCAGTGGCACTGACAGGTGGTCCAACACAAGTTAGAGATGCTTTTATTTTTGTCGAAACTCAGAAAGATGCGTCAAAGAAAAGAGAACGGATAAAAAACTTGTTAAATAACATGGAAACAATTGGTTACATCGAGGATTTAAATCAAATGGCTGTCAAGGTTGCCGAGAGCATTGAGTCACTGAGGAATAAAAATAAAACGACCACATATTCATCTAGCAATATCGTTCAGTCGAGTATGTGCACTATGATGTAAACAATAGAAGCCGTCATGAAAAAAAAATTAGTACATGGCATAACTATGACTATACTTAATGGAAGAAACTAATGCTATCAGACAGTCACTTTGACCGGTAGCAAGTAAATGGCGCTTTTTTTTCTTTAGAAAACCAAGGGATTATCAACAGTAACTGACTGTTTCCATACTTACGAATGAGAGCGTAACACGCGACGACTAGATAGGCAGTAGCTAACCAGGCATCCATCAAATACGTAAGTGATGATCTGGATATGACCTTCAGAGACCATCTTCATTGACAATTAAGACATAAAAGTTCTTGAGCGCGTGGGTGTGTGTTTAAGCAAACTAAGACGCGTTTCGATCTTTCTGAAGGATCTCATCCAGTAGCTTTGACTTCCTAACTATTCGAAATGAATATTAGAATTTTTTAAGTGCCATAACTGAAGCAAAAATATATAAATAACAGTGACTTGAAATAAACCATTGAATGAAATGAATTTAATAACTGCACAATTATTCAACACGTCCGTGATCTATATATAATCATTTTCAAGATTTATTAGAAATATGTTGACTACAAAACGAACGACAAGAAAAACCAACAAGACAGACAATGAAGAAAATAAGAAAAGCCTAAACTCAGAAACATGTATTGATCAGTAGTAGGTAAAAAACTCTTCGTGAACCATTAAGAAAAACAATTAAAGGTACCGAATGCTTTGGTTCATTGAGATCTGTTTTATCAGTCTCAATCAAGAGTGATTTTTTCATGCGTAAAGGATAAGGGTGATTATCTTTCTCAACAACACGGAAATCACTTTAGCTTAATATGATGACATGTGCCATTCTCATAATGCTTGATTGTTGACAAAATAACATTCATATAGCTGTTGTCTCCTACCTCTATTGTTGTTGCTGTTATGTTTTTATTTAATACTCGTGATGATCTTCTTAATACGGTGGAATTATTGTTGCAAAGATCATTACTTTCATGAATGCACCGTTGTTGTTGATGCGGTATCTTTGTTTAATCTTCTAATACATTGACGCTTCATCTTACCTATATATAAATGTCCGCAATCATTACATTCGATTGCATCGACTACATTATAGACTGTATATATGCTTAACAATAGGGTCTGTCGTTTCGAAGAATGCCTATGACGAAAATGTTAGTTTACTGAAGAATTTTATGTCAAGATCAGGTCGAGTTTTATCAGATAAATGGTGAATTTTCTTTTTCAATTCTAAAGTTAAAGATCTAATAAATGGTATCTCAACATACATTGTCTTCTTATTGATTCAGGTTCAGGCTCGTAAACCAGAGCTCACCCATGTGACTCAAACCGGAGCAAAACCGGCGCTATACCAGCGGCTCACCTTTCGGTATAATGCGCTCTACTGCCTGTATACCGCCGGTTTTTTATGAAAGTGATCCCTCATTTTGTATAGTACAGAAACGACTGAATATTTTTTCTAGTCTGTTAAAACCGACAGTATCTTGTTGAATACGATGCAATCTGATAATGTTGATGTACCTTAGCCGCCTGTAGTAGCCACAGAGCTCAACTCAGTCCCGTTTATGAAATAAATATTTTATTAAAGATCAAATAAAATAACATGAGCACTTAGTCATATTGAGTTTTCTTCTTTGCAGCGAATGTAATAAAATTTAAAATTTAAAATTTAAAATTATAAAATTTCTTTTTTAATTTAAATTGTAAATAAATGCGAAAACCTCGGATTTAAATCCGAGTGTTATGTGTACTTCAAAAAGTGATAAATCACCAATATTAATAGCTATCGAGTTCGAGTTTTTACCTTTCGATAGTCCTTTTGATTAGCTGCAAAAACAGGCATTTGGAAAACTCCACAAACTACTGGTCATCTGAGACATGAGCAGTCATCCTATTCCGCAATGTTGCACATTTCGGAACCAGTTCCGCTCCCGCAATCAGTTCCGTCGATTCCGGAATTAGTTCGTCCGATTCCCGGAATAAACGGAGTTCAGTTCAATTCCGAATTTGGGTGAAAGCGGAGTCACTCGGAATTCCTACCCATGGGATAAAAAATTAAGATATATTCACTGCGAAACGCGTTAATGCTGGCCGACTTAACGTGTTTCACAGCGTTTCCTATGGTAACACAGGCGTAAAACCAATTTTTCCATTTACTCAAAACGCGTTTGGGAGCCATTATTTCAGAATAAAACAAAAATTATATCATCTCGCGGCGTTTTTAACCGATTCAGCAGCTGCGAAACGCATTAAACCGGCCAGCATTAACGCGTTTTGCAGCATTGAAAAGTAACGAAATTTTTCCCATGGGTAGGAATTACACGGAATTCGCAGTAACTCCGGAATTACAACTTGTGTAACTATTCTATCTTGTCTTAGCCATTTCGAGATCATCCGATTCCGGTCCGGAATTCCGGAATTAGATCAATACGGAATCGCTGGGAATTAGATCAATACGGAATCGCAGGGAATTAGACGGAATTCCTAGGAATTTTGTGTAATTCCGTTCAATTTCTGTTCGACCTAATTCCCGGAATTCCGAAACGGAATTGCATGGTGTGGGTGTAAATGTGAGTGTTGCCGTAAGTGTGGGTGTGGATGTTAGTGTGGGTGCACTGAATTCCGGAACCGTTGGGAATTAGGCGGAATCCGTGTGAAGTCCGTGTAATTCCGGAATTGTGTTGGAAGTGACAGACGGAATTTCGGGAATTAGATGAAATTGGTTCCGGAATGTTCAACATTGCGGAATAGGATGTATTCTTAGGCATATCTAGGCAATTTGGTTTCTTGATGCAGTTTTGTGTATTTTTAGAACTATTTCAGGTCATGTTTTGTTAGAAAGCTACGATTAATATACACTTATGTTTAGAGCGCCCTCTGTTTGTACTTTTCTTTTTGTTTAATAATAGTTCTCTTTTAAACAGCGCAAAACGGAAAAATGCGATAAAACGGTTAACGGAACTTCGAACCGAACCGAACCAAACCGAAAAAAGTTTAACTGAAACGAACCGAACCGATTTATTTTTCAAAAATTTTTAACCGCGCCGAAATCGATTCGGTTCGGTCCGGTTAGAAATCGACTTTAGTCGCATCTCTGCACACCACACCCACACCCACACCCACACCCTCAAAATTTGTGCAAACGCGGTAAGCTACTTGTTGACCTTTTTTTAGTTGGTAGGTACCTTATACAACAGAATAGGAAGCTGAAAATTTTACCATAGACGTTCTTTTATAGGCCCAACATATCCTCAAAGTTTCATAGCATCTCATTGTTCTTGTGCTGAGACCGAATTTCGAGGGGGGGGGGACAAACTTAATGATAAAAAGTATGCATTATAAAAGGTTTTTGATCAAACGTTCATACACGATGGAAGATATGTTACTTTTGAACAATATCAAGAGAAAAAGTGCTAAAACATAAGTTCAGTTTAATCAGTCTCCATATTATCGCCATAATTGTGAGTAGCAGCTTCTGACAATTTTTTTCCAAAATTTGTATTATTACCTGCATAATGAACCGATCTCATAGCACCATTGGAGGATTGAAAAGCATAATTCACTTTTTGACATTCTTTAGCATGTTTAATCGTATTTATTCCTTTACTAAGATTACCACAGAATTGACAATTTCCTGGTTTCTCATCGGCTAAGTTCCACGACCGATTATACTGTTGGTTGATACTTGTATTATCAACTGGTGGCACAGGAGGAGCTTGAGGGTGTTTGATAATGGGAGCCTTGTACTCGTGTTGTTCTGGGCGTGGAGCCATTCTTGTCTGTTGAAAACTCTGACCATGATTTACATGCGGTGTTAAATTATCAGGAACTGGTTTGAATGTTATGTCATGTATTTGATCTCTATCTGCATAACTCCTTGATGCTACAGTACCATCAGGTGCTTGAAACGTATGAGTCAGTTTTTCACAGTGTTTTAAATGTTCTATCATAACTGTTTCTATCAAATAGACATCACAATTTGGGCATACTGTTAGACGTTCACTATTTGATGAAAAAAAGTTAGAAACTCTTGAAAAAAATCCGTGATTTGATGACTCTCCTTGACTAGGATTATTCATAGAAACCGTTGAAGACTGTTTATCACCATTTTTCTTAGCAGCTTTTGATCTAAATTACAACAATATAACAAAATAAAGTATATATTCGTTAGAGGACAAAATGCTAAGAAATGAATATTTATAATGCAGACAAAGAAAATGTGTACATTAATACTAAGAAAGAAATTGAAAAGAAGACCCTGACAAAAGAGTACGTGTAATACATAAGAATAGCTGATCTGGACAAAGCCGTCATACAGAAATTAGAAAATTAGCTAAAAAAAGTCTAGATATTTTGTCCCAATCAATCTTATTTGCTTCCGGTCCACTCAAATATCCACTTTTAATAAAAACTTTAATAAATAGTCACTTACTTATTCATAATGAATTTTGTCCAATACGAAAGTTTTAAGCAATGACTTTAACTAAAATAACACTCGTTTTTATAGTACTTTAGTGATTTCGCAACAAAAATATAATTGCATACTTGAAAAATAAGTCTTGACTTAATATAGATTTTTCCAGTTCCGTTTAGAAAATAAATATTGGAAAAAAAGCATTGCCCTTGTTTATCACTCTATCTAGATATTAGAAAATGCGTAGTTTCTATTATTCATAAAGAAAACGATAAACAGTTTTTTCCCTTTCCTTTCTCTATGTTAAAGTTATCTATGAAGAAAGGAAGCAAAAATGCCTATTTATTTTTTTATGAGTAGTAAAAACAACGCATTCTCTAATACCTAGATAAAGTGATAACCAAGGGTAGTGAGGTTTTTCCCATATATATTTTCCAATCTAAATTGGAAAAATCTATGATGTGTCAAGATTCATATGTTATCGAATCTTTCATTAAATAGTAGTTGCGACATCACCAGCAGGAGTATAAAAACGAATCTTATTTTAGTAAAAGCCATTACTGAGAGGTTTGGTGTTTGAAAAACGAAATCTTAACTTTAATAAGTAAGCAAATATTTCTTAAAGTTGTTTTTATTAAATTTAAAACTTGAGTGGGCATAACAATTTATGTAACTCAAAGAAACAGACTTGTTTCTATTTTTGAAAATTTTTCTTATATATCAAATATTTTATGAAATTATTACTTCTATCATGATACTTTATGTTTATGATAGGAGATACATATTATCTGACAAATGGGTGGCGGAGAATCAAAACCATGTCCACGTTGTGGAGTTGTATTGTCAGAAAGCAATATGGTAGAACATCTGAAGTCTTGTGAACGATTGTATATACATGCGAAACGAGCTGATGGTGCTGAAATAACATATGATCACAAAAGTTCATCTGCAAAGAGTATAGAAACTGCGGCGAACGCGATTGGCACTGCTATAACCAATAACAGTTTAACATATCAAAAATAATTTAAGAAAACTTTTCAATACTCTATTTCTATTATTTATCTGATTTCAGTCTTACTTTACTAAGTTACATTCATTATATTCTACAACGATTTTGTTTTGGTTTGCCATAAATAAACAAGGTGTGTTTATTATATTCTGAAGTTTTGAAAAAGTTGTCATTCACATAACGCGTGTACCCAGGACGAGCATTACGACGGCCTGATACTGTCGTAAACGGCCTTATACGATACCGTATACGATTAGGGGTGGCACTTCACTTTCCTTTTGCTTTCGGAAAGGAAAGGAAAGTTACACCCCATGGCAAGTTCCTCTTTCCAGGAAATCCAAATATTTAGCTTTGAAGAAGCTTACTTGGAAATTCGTTCGAATTTCCGAGTATCTATCTATAATTCTTTGGGTTGGGTTGGGTTGGGATGAGTGAGGAAATTCATTTGAATTCCCAAGTAGCTATCTAAAATTCTTTGGGTAGGGCTTGGGTGAGAGAGAAAATGAATTCGGGTTTCTAATTAACTACCTAGAGTTATTTAGGTTAAGTTGTGCTGAGGAAATTTCGGATTTTGAAATTGTGGATGCGTTCAGTGTTGTGAGCGATATTACCTCTATCATGTTTGCTATAATCGGTGACTTATTATTTGCCTGCCTCGAGTCATTGACATATCGATCCCTCGTGATCAAAGCACCGGTGCACTAGGCAACGGTTTGCCTCAAAATTAGCAATAAACGCATTAGTTACTGACGGAGCAATCAATAGTCTCTCGATAACATGCTTGTCGGAGGGTGGGTGTGAGTGTAAATCTTTCATTAATACACCCACCCCAAATAAGACTTTATTTCAACTCTCTTCTGTATTCTGATGAAACTTCACAATAGGTTATCGAGATCCAGCAACCCGAATATATAATCAGCTTTTCATGGTGAGCTCCCATTGGTCAGAAAATAGATACACCCCAATGTCAAAAACTGTAAACGCAGTTTTTTTATATCAATTCCGAGCTAAATTTTGAGGTAAGTTTGTAGTAGGTTATCGAGGTCCAGCAACCTGAATATGTAATCAGTTTTTCACGGCAAGCTCCCATTGGTCAGAAAATAGATACACCCTAAAGTCAAAAGCTGTAAAGCTAGATTTTTTATTTCAACTCCTTTCTGCATTTTGATCGAACTTCACCATAGGTTATCGAGATCTAGGAAAACAAATCCGTCGTCTTTTTTTCGATCCAAGCTTCCCATAGCCAGAAACTAAATGCATAAAAAACACAAATTGATTTTCTTACATTAAAATTTGTTTCTTACATTGGCAAGTGCGTGAAAATTTCAGTTGTTATTCAGAGAGATAATTAATAGAATAGTGCTATCGATGTAACTATCTACGCAAAATAGTTCTCCCTTATTCAGTCAATAATGAGATGAATCAAACAGACCATTATTACGTCTTTCATTTCACCTGAGATCAAGTGTCATGTGATCAAACATAAAAGGTAAGTTCGATTTTCAAAGCTAAAACCTCGTGAAATAATTTATTTCTGTTTAGATCGGATTGCTCTCGATTGAGAAGGGGGAGAATGAAAGCCCTGAAACCCCAGAAGGGTTTTCTAGGAACCGGCATTTGCTAGACAGAGATTTCTAACTGATTTATTACATTGAGTAGACAGAGCAGTGTGAAAAACCCTATGTTTGGCCTTTTCGACAAAGGGTTCGTGGAGAACCTGATTTGTACGGAACCTAAAATGATTTCGAATTCGCAGCAATTTTTGGAACCCTTTTTACGTTTCGTACGGTTGTCGTTTTTCAGGGTAGAATTGTAGTTGCTGCGCGGTTGCGTAAAAATATTCAATAATGGATATTTATGAAGAAATGGCTTATAATCACCCTGTACCATTTTATATAATCATACGTAAGATCGTACTGTTAAATCATATACGAAATCGGATGTAAGATCTGGCATCAGATGTCAGCGACGGAGATTTTTCGTATGATTTTCCGTATGATTTTCCGTATGATTTTCCGTATGATCTTGTATGATCATATATGATTCTTGACTAAGATCTGATATGATCGTACAAGAATTTATACCTGATCTTAGTGTCAGTTTGTTCGACCTGTGGACTATTTTCCGGGTGAAAGTTTGCCGTAATATCTGGCGCAGTTATACGGACCATCTGATTATGAGAGTACCGAGCACAAACAGCCGTAAACCATGAAAATTCAGTCCCGTTTACGGTGCCGTATTACTGTGCCAGGCATTACGGGCAAATACGGCCTATTTACTGCCGTAAATATACCATTTTGACATCGTTTACCGTCGATAAACAGACCGTAAACGAGTCCGTTTTGATCAACCTGGGAAGCTGGAATTTCAAAAGGTTTCAAATTAGGAGAAAATCAGAAGAAGGCACGAAAATCAGAAAGACGTGCAAATTTCAGAATTTTTCTCTACTTTTCAGAGCGTCCGGTCGCCCTGGAATACAGTGACAGAGTCCTCTATTTTTCACTTGCATATTTTTGGAAAAAACAGAGAGCGTCATTCGATCCAGAATAATTTTATTCATATAATAAAACTAAAGCTATCTCTGTCGCCGTCAAAAAAATTAGAGGACCAATCATAGCCATAAAATATTTTGGCATCGACTTGACTTACTTGTTTGGTATAACTTTTCAAGCTTCAAGTTTAATTGAGTTTTCTATTTTAGCGATTTATTTTGTTGTTCTTGTTTAGATTTCAATTTTCACTATTTTTTTTATGAATCTCTATCGTTATGTCGATCAACATTAAACAAAAATTTCTTGAAATGCTACCTGCATCATCTGCACCGGAAGGATTCGTAAATTTCTTGAATAATTAAAATGACAATGATTATGTAATTCATATAACAATACAGTCATCAAATGAACATGAATTAATTCAAGCAATGAATCAAATGATCGATGATATTTATTTAACTTTCCTTCGTCTCAGGACGAACAATCCTATAGCTGGATCTAACCGGATTCGATCGAATTTTGATCGGTTCCTGCAGGATTCTAAGCAAATCCTGGTTGCGGACCCACTCACAGATCCCTCGTGTTAGAATTCGATAGATTCTTGCAGGAACCAGTCAAAACTCGATAGGTTTCTTTAGGAACCTCGTTGGAATCCAACTCCTGAAATTCCTATCGAATTCGGTTGTTAGATTTGATCGGATGTTCACCGGATTCCAACACTAGGAATCCGTTAATAGTCCCTCAATCCGGAATCCCATGGGACTTTGTCGACTCGTCGGATTTGATAATATCCGATCGGATTCATTCACCCGGGTATTAATAACTTACCTGATCTCGAAAGAAAAATATCGAAAGAACCATTAACAACTTGCGAGATTTAATTATCAAAACCATCAGTTCGTTCAAAGAACAAATTGCTACTTTAACTACTACTATGGTAAATATGAAAAACAAAATGGATATCATCGAGAACAATCAAATGAAATTAAAGCGAATAAATATAATTTCTGAAATTTTATCTCCTTTGAAAAAACTCATTTTTCGTAATATGTCCAATGCTCAGATTCCTTCATATTATTACGATGTGAACTTATTGAAATGTTTATATTCATTGGAACAAAATGATATTGGTTCCAGAGATTTCTATATTGACCTTTTCAAGGCGAACAATGAATTTAATCCAGAAGTACTTGATTTATTCGAAATTTAGTACATACATCAAGTGTCCAGATCGATCGTTCCAGTCACTTGATACTGTAGGAACCAGCCGGAAAGATCCGGAAAAATCACCGTATTCCGGAGGAGAACACGGGAAATCGCTGGAACGTGGAAGCAGTATTCCGGTCGGAAAATCTTCGGAGTTTTTCCCGATGATTTACTGTCGGTTCCTGCTGAAAAGCACTGGGAATTGACCAGAATCCACCGGAAATTTTCGACGGGAATACTACGTCCACATTCCAGCGATTTCCCGTGTTTTCAGTTCGTTTCCCACCGTACCGCCATGACCTAGGCGTTGATTTAAATGTATCTTATGATATTTTATTAAATTTACTTATTGAAAAAGAAAAAGAAAATTTTCATGAGCATTCAATGATCGTAATCTTTGTTAAGGACAGTAGAAATACAAATGATTCAAGACTAACAACATTATTGAGACAAGAAGATATTATGGATGTATTTCAACTTTCAGCAATGCTTGTCGTCGATAAAATCCATACTACATATTTTACTAATGTAGCTAACCGACGTTAAAAAAGCAGTTCAA
Source organism: Rotaria socialis (assembly GCA_905331475.1). NCBI lineage: Eukaryota > Metazoa > Rotifera > Eurotatoria > Philodinida > Philodinidae > Rotaria > Rotaria socialis. Next base: position 874 of record CAJNYU010001951.1, on the reverse strand, counting down.
TTATTTCTTCTTTATTCTCATTTTTTTTCCTATTTCTAATAAACATAATTCGATTATTCTAACTGTATAGTTTCTATTCGTTAGATTGTCTTTATTTATTTCTTTGATATTATTGAATAACATGACGATGACACGTTGTATTTTTCATTATCTTCATTCCGCTTCTATCATATGGAATTACTGCGTCATTTTAACGATTTAAATATTTATATAGTAAAAAGCTTTGTTTAGTACATACATTTAATGTTTCAAGCAGGGTTACCACCTCATCAGGTCAGAAAAGCGGAAAGTTTGATCAGAAAGAGCGGAAACAAAAATAGAAAAAAACGGAAAGCTGCTTTTTGCTGACCTTTCACATTTCCAAGAGTTTAAGTAACCTTGTTTTATTGCTCATAGTACTACACTGTAAAAAAAAAGCGTAGACTAATAAACGCTTGCCCTATCTATAAATATTCATAAACCCTTTAAGGGTTTATGAACCGGAGGGTTTATGAAACCAAGGGTATATGACAAAAAAAAGGGTATTTTACTTCAAGAGTCAAGGATAAGGGTTTATTATTGTTCGCCAAAGGGTATCTTATTCTACGATTTCAATATAAGGGTTTATTAGTTTCCATGCAAGGGTATTTTATTCTACGATTTCAATGGAAGGGTTTATTAGTTTCCATGGAAGGGTATTTTATTCTGCGGTTTCAATAGAGGGGTTTATTATTGTTCATGAAAGGGTACTTTATTTTACGGTTTCAATCAAACGGTTTATATTATTGTTCATGAACCCAGGTCAAACATTCCCGTCACTGGATCCCGTAGGATACTCCAGGAAATATGCGGCAAAGTCACCATATCCTGCAGGAAAACACAGGAAATCGCTGGA
>CAJNYU010001947.1:0-17553 GCA_905331475.1 Rotaria socialis | reverse complement strand
CGCGTTAATAATATTGAATTTAATATTAAATATATTTTTTTCCTTATCCTTCTAATCTTTACCTTCATTATTTTTTCCTTTTCACTATCTTTGTTTCCTTTTTACTTTCCTCAAATAATAATAATAAATTTTTAAAAATTAATAAAAATTATATAAAATCTAATTTTTCTTTTTTTCTTGCTCAAACTACAATTATTCTATTTAATAATATCATGTCTATTTAAATTTGAAACATTTCTTGTTGACTTGCACGATTATAAAAGAACTATCTGATCTTGTAGAGCTAATTGAACTGAATACTTTGGTATACTTTGTTTCAAAAAAAGTCTAAAAATAACGGCGATAGGGCTAAAATACCGAAAAGCCTAAAGTATTTTTAATAAGAAGCCAGTTTTAGTATTTTCGCTATAAAAACTATTTTTACTTATGAATTTTAACTTTGCTTTATACTAACATGATCAGTAAAACGAGCTCTGCAAAACTAGATGAAAACAAAAAATGTTGGATACTTTGTGTTTTTTTGGTTGAGTTCCCATGGAACAGCCCATATAAGTGTTCATGGCATTCAGAAGAACAAGCTTCAGACGGTCCATGATCAGCAATTTTTCGTAGCTGTTTACGTTTACCTGAAAACATGCGTTGGGCAATTTTTATATGAATTTCTTTCAATTTTTTCGTAATTCATCTCTGCAATTGATCGATTGTCTTAGCTTCCCAGCCTTTATCATATACCATATCCGTCAGTATAGACCAAAGAGTTTCGATCGGGCGTGCGTGAGGACAATTTTAAGGATTAAATTCTTTATGTATGAGTTACACGCCGTTTTCATTCAAATACTGCGTGACATTGTGACCATAATGATTTGAAGCTAAATCTGGCCAAAACAATAGCTCTTCTTTTTTATGATGGCTTGTAATAAATGGCATTAAGCGTTATGCAACACATTTATCCAAATAAGTTATTTCATTAACAGTTTGTTTTTGTTTTGAAAAAACGGTTTCGAAATTCCATTCTCAGATATTGCAATTCAAACTAATATTTTCCGTTTAAATTTCTGAGTTCTTTAAAATTTGATTTGTGGTGGTGTAGTACGTTTATCAGAAGTGCACAATCCACGGTTAGTTGGTACAAATTGATCTCGTAATAAAAAATATTTTTTATCATGCATTAGTAATTCAAAATCGTTGTTTGACAATATGCGATATAATCGACGTGCATGAGTCGGTATTTCTTGGAGCTGCTGATCCGTATATTTTGGTGCTCGTTGTTTTTTATAATAATGGGTGCCCATTGGTTTCAAATGATTAGAGATTGTTTGATAACTAACTTTAAATTGTGGCGCTAATCGCCTCAGAGAAATGCCTGCTTTTTATTAACAAGACGTTTGAGTCTTGTTAATTTTCCACGAGACAATTTCTTTGGACTACCTGATCTTGGTTTATCACCAACATAGCCAGAATCTTCGTACTTGTTAATGATACTATATATGGTTTGACGAGGAGCTTTTTCTTGTAAAAAATGTTTTACTGTAATTTGGTTTTGTTTGTTTGTTATGTTGATGTAGTGTTGTAGAATCCGCTTTTGCATATGTTCTCGATTGATACGTGTCATTTAGAGGAAAACAGCGTACTTGATAATATATTTCACATACAATGAACACTATCAGTGCTCTATCAGTTGGTGTGCAAAAGGGATAAAAATAACCAATAAAGCTCGAGCAGTATGTATGACTAGTTTGTACGAAGACTTTTTTGACATAGGTTAGTATGCACTTTTGTTCAGTATCCACTGACAGTTCGAATGATGCATGAAAGTTCGAGAAAGGATATTGAGAAAAAAGACGTGTCGATTCTTGGAGGCAACACTGTGGTAACATATTGATGGAGACGTCTTGAGGCTCCTCAAATGTGAAGGTTGTGCTTTTTGTCACTCGAACTTACATGAATAAAGTCGGATTTGAATGCGGAATCTATCATGATTTTATCCAGATACCTCGTTAATGTAGCGTCTTTTGAGACTAAAGTGTGCAACTCGCAGGCCGGGTGTTGCAAAATTTTTGCGACATTCTTTATTTTTCATATAACCCGACTTGCCCAAGTGAGCAAAAGGCTGGCTAGTATTTATTCTAGTCAAGTCGACTCGTCCCGTCTAGTCTTTGTCTCAAAATCTACTCGTTCACGACTAGTCCGGGTTTTTGACCCTCATGCACATGCGTCCTAGTACTCTGAATGACGACTAGTCATAAAATCTAATAAGAGTAGTCGTAACTAGTGCCCCTGTCGCCCGTCCAAAAATGGTTTATGAATGAAAAATTAAGGGCGTCTGGGACGAGTATACAACCAACTGTGCCTTATATAGTGGACGAGTCTGGACTAGTCTGAATGAAAATATGTAAGGATGAAGATTAGATTCGAACATGTATACAATGGGACACGTACCCATCACCAGAACCATTGAGCCATACAATCGAGAAGTCATATTCTACACACTCATGATCATTCTAAGATGCTATTTAATACAATTTTTACTCTAAATTTTTAATTTTCTGTATCAATAAAAAGTATCTTTTATCGAAACGCGATTACTTTAGATAAAATCAAATAAAAATAAATTAAGAAGATTTTATAATCTTTTCGACAAATATATTTTGATTATAAGCTAGTGGGATTAATTTATTGGGTTTAAAAATATTAATTTGAGTATAAAATTTAAAAAAATATTTGTATGTAATAGAAACTAATTTTTTTCGGCGCTAGGACAGATTGTCGCAAGACAAATCGTCGCGGACCAATCGTCGCGGACAAATCGTCGCATGGACAAATCGTTGCAGGACAAAACGTCGCGGACAAAATGTCGCGGACATAATGTCGCAGACAAATCGTTACGGACAAGTCGTTGCATGGACAAATCGTTGCATGGACAAATCGTTGCAATATATCTATTTATCAAAAATGAAGTGCTACTCAATATGAGGTATTCAAAGAATTAGAAAAAATTCCTAGTTAATCTTTGGAAATACGATTGATGCTTAAATCTCTAGATTAATAGCTATTTTAGTTTTATTTTACAATTCATTTTTTTAAATTTATTTATTATTTAGAATTGAAGAACAGAGAAAATAATATTAATACTATATCTACAACAAAAAAATTGACAAAAAAAATTCAAATTATTATATTGGCACTAATATTGTTTAAATATTGGTTAAGTTCATTTTTATTGTACATATTAACTACACGTATCATTCTTTCATTAAGTTTTCGATAAACTAATTTTTTGAGTTGTGGTTGATGCCCTTGAAGCATTTGTTGAATATCAATTTCAAACTTTGACTGCTCTCGACGAATTTTATCAGCAAGTTTTGCAGTTGAAGGATGAGCCATCGATACACGATTAGCGAATGCGCAATGCCACGCTTCGACTGAATTGTTAGATCGAGGAAGGTTGTTAATGACACGTTCGTATACATTCCATAGCTCATAATTAAATATTGGCTTCTTTCTGCCAGTTCCTATGAAAGTAAATACTGAATAAAGCATATTTAGAAAAAAATACTCACCTCGTTTTTTCCTTTGTCCGATCCAAGTTTTTTCAAAGTATTCAACGATGTTATCCGCATCGTCTTCGAAATCATCAGCAACAATATCAAATGCTTCAGCAACGTTGTCAGTTGGAACGAAAGGTAAAGAAAGCAACTTCCTGACATTCAAGCGGAAGTATTCATCTTCCTGGTATTTCTTGGACAATCCATTGTCTTGGATATGTCGCCAAACACACTGTCCGAAATGGAAAAGGCAACCTAAAGTATAAATAATTATCATTAAAATAGGCTCTAGAATTGGTTTACCTCTGTGTACAGCATTAGGAAAAACTTCTTTAATTGTTTTGATAGTGCCTGATTCAAAATCACTAAGTATTGATTCAGGTTCAAAATCATCTTCATCCAATATTTTCTGAAAATTTTTTTTATAATCAGATGCTTTTTTCCCGATTAATAAACCATAAACAAGTGGAACGATGACTGATTTCAACAATGCATGCAATGTAAACAGTTGATAAAATTCTTCTGGACACACCTACGAAAAAATATTACCAATTATAATGTGACAAAGCAAGATTTTTGTATTCAAACCTTAAATGTGCCATCAACAAACCAATGCTTGCAACTTTTCAATAAGGATAAATTTGTTTTCGTCGTAAAAATAATCATTTCGTCATCTTCAAACAATATAAATTCTTCTCCACGATCTGTTTTTCTTAAATGGTCAGGTAAGCGACTACTTGGATCTAAACACGGTGTCGAGCGTTGCCGTCGAATAGTTCTCATTAATGAATCAGACTTTGGTAAACTACCAACTGCAGTTAAAGGCATAAGCCGTAATTCAGAATGTAAAATAGAACTTGAAGCTTCGTTGGATGCCATTGCTTTAATTTTTATTTGACTCTTTAGTTCAAATGCTGGAATACATTCTGGATCTGGTGCATGAGAATGTACTGTTGGCTCAGAGAGAAATGAATCCATAGAAAGACTTGTGTGACATCGTGCTGAAAAATATCGAGATTATAGAAATGAGTAACGCAATACTCGTAAAAATTATTCACCTTTGCAATCACGGTTTCGACATCGAAAAATGCATTTTGTTGTTGTTGTCCGTTCCAGTGTATAAAAAAATCCACCGTGTACTACCATCTGCTTTCCTCTTTGTGAGAACAGCTTCTCAATACCCGACATAATATTTTCTCAAATAGCAATGTGAATTTAGTGTATGTTGAAAGAGAAATGAGTATATAAAGCAGCACTTTTTATACATTATATAGTGTTCCAATTAAGCTTCTTATTTAATTAGAATTCTAATTAGATGAGCGCATTTATCTTATAAAATGGAAAAAAAATTCACCGCAAGAAATATACTATGTTTTATCTCTAATGAGCTTAATAAGACTCGGTCAATAATATATCAATTCAATTTTTTCAAAAAGAGAACAATTAATTTATTATATTATTTTTGATTGATTTGCATTACAAAATTTGAATTCATCCTCTGAATAAACATTTGTAACAATATGCAATATTGCAACATTTTGTCCATGCGACGTTTTGTCCATGCAACAATTTGTCCATGCGACGATTTGTCCATGCAACGATTTGTCCACGCGACAACTTTTTCGCAACGATTTGTCCGCGACATTTTGTCCGCAACGTTTTGTCCGCAACGTTTTGTCCACGACGTTTTGTCCTGCAACGATTTGTCCTGCGACGATTTGTCCATGCGACGTTTTGTCCGCAACGGATTGTCCGCAACGTTTTGTCTCGCGACGATCTGTCCGGTCACCTTTTTTCATATTAGTTTTTAGTTTAGTTTTAAATTTTAATCGCTGTATAGTCATCTAATAATTAAATTATCTTTGTTATATTTTAAATTATTCGAATTGATATTTCAAATAAACTAACATAATATTATTATATGAAAAGATTTAGATGCTTCTCAATTTTTTTAAATTTAGTACGCCTCACACTTAAAAAAGTTACCACTCCTTGATGCGAAATGAATATTTTTCTCAGTAATAACTCCTTCTATTTTATGTTTCGATATAACACTCTTAGGTTTAACATATACTTATACACAATAAAATATATCACGATAGGCATATCCGGAATAACTTGCATCTTTTTGACCGCACTATTGGTTAGACCAGACTTTTTGCAGGTTCTTCTAGTTAGGAAAACTTCGCTAAGCATTAAGTGAAATAAACTCTTCTTAAAAAAGACTAGCCATGACGTGCCCAGCAGACGCTTTAGACTAGTCCTAACCATAGATGGAACCGGTCCGGCCGGTCCGGGCGAAGGTTTCAGACCGGCCGGTCTGCGCAATTTTTTAGTCATATTTCTATAGAACATCAAATATTTGGTCTGTAGATGACGTAAACAAGGACAGTTAAGGTTTTCATGTGGATAATATAAAATTCTAATCTTAAATTGTAAATGATATTATACAAAATTTGTGTTATTTTAATTCTATAAGACTATGCAGCAGTTGCATAGTCTTATAGAGTATGTGAAAGGCGATACTCTAATATTTGAAGTATGAGTTATACTTTCAAAACTACATTTATACTGTTTTCGACAATTCAAACTCAAAGGGGGAAAATCGTATTTCTGTATTTTCATATTTCTATCTATTTCGAAAGTATTTCTAAGTGTTTTTACGAATTTCTATGTATTTCCAATTTATTTTTACATATTACTGTATTTCTGAAATACATATAAATACATACAAATACGTAGAAATACTGAAATTTGGTCAAACTACATGAAAAGACCCGCCGGTTTTTTGCCAGTTTTAGCATTAATATAGATCGGCCGGTTTTTTCCAGTTTTAGCATTATTATAGACCGGCCGGTAACTGGCCGGTCCGGTTCGGGTAGAAAAAACTCGACCGATTCCATCTATGGTCCTAACAACTGTTGAAGAAATTTTAGGCTAAGCAATACCGTTTAAGTCGACTTATTTCTGATTTTCTTTGCATGGATGGGAGTCAATATATAAGTTTAGACTATATATACTTAGGGCAATCTATCTCAGTGTCCTAGTCTGCCGTCAGGATGTCCGTCCTATTTTGAACGCTATCGGACTGGATGTTCAAATCCACCGTGTAACCTCTTTTTTAATCTTCTTACTAGTCTGGGCTGGGTCAACAGAAAACACGGACTAGACATGACTGCGCTCAAGGACATTGCAGGCTATTACAGACGTGTTTGTAAGACAGTCCTCATTAAGCTGACTAGGCAAGACTGGTATGCAAGACGTATCAGACTAGACTTGACGGAAGCTGTGGAGATTCCTGACTAGTCATGTCGGCAGTCTCCCTTCGTTTTTCGCATACTTGGGTGCGAATATGATAAAATCTTGATTATTTTTTTCAAAAGATGCGCCATGAAAAGCTCTACAAAACCTGTATAAATAAATTCTTCTTGACTTTTCCTGATACTTTATCCATACTTAGTGTGAGCAACCCACTTAGTAGTGCTACTTCCCAGCGGAGTGAGCATAATAAAAATGTTTGGGACACTTTTTGTGTGGTAATAGGGATTTGTTCACACAGCTAGCGTAGAGCTTTTAACGGTGCATCTTTCAAAACTAAAACCAGAATGTTGTTGTTTTCTCAAGTCGAAATATATGGAAAACAAAAGCGCCTTTTAAACATTTCTATTATGGTGGAAAGGAGCACCATCATGTACGTTGTTTATTTTGGGTATGGGAAAAGCCATCAGAGCCAAACAATCGAGATTTGTTTGCACAATTTTAGTAGAGCTTTTTACCCCCTTTTTTTGAAAATAGAATCAAGATTTTATTATTTTCTCGAGCCGAGATATATGAAAAATAAAGAATGCCGCAAAACTTTTGCAACACCAGATATATACCTTATACTTACATTACTAGTGAAAAATAGCTCAAGTGGAAAATCAACTTTAATTTCCTTAATTTATGCTAGAGCATGATCTATTGGATTATGTTTATAATTGAAGATAACTTGTTAGCTGGTACCTTCAAAGGTGGTAGAGGCTAGTTGCTGTGTCTGCAATGGATAGGCCTTGCATGTTTTGTATAATCTGTAATGAAAAGAAGAAATAGCGGTCTGATCAGCGTAGGCTCTAATTAGCATTACTTTAAATACGCCAACGTCTGTAAGATGTAGGGGCAGGGCTTTGACAGTCGTAAAAATCTCGCTTTTAATTTTGTTCTCACAATTTTTGTAGAAAATATAGGTGAGTTCTACAAAACTAAAATGTTATTCCCGAATACTATTCGGATTTTGGCTCAATCTGCCTGACAATATAAGTTTTTCATATATTCCTTCACGGTTTGCATAAATACTTATTCGATTTTCAATAGGGGTGTCAATTTACAGTTTATTTTATTAAAAATTAACTTCGAGAAAAATTAATTTAAATTTAAATTTTATTAAAATTCTGAAAATTTAAATTTGAATCTAAATTTTAAATTTAATAAATGGTTTGGATGGATACACATCATTACTATGAGAAAAATACGTGACTTTAACAGTAGTAAATATTAAATGAGAGGAGAACCCAGTATTTTAGGTTAATTTTTGCTCATAATAGTCAAAATTTCTGTACAGATTATGCAGTATCCATCACCTTTCTTTTTCAAAATACCGGGATACTCATAAAAATATATTTAATAGCACAATTTGTAGAAGAATGAATAGCTTTAACTTTAGAAAAGCTTGTTAGCGCAGCCCCATTGAGGCTAAAATGTGGAACTCACATATATCCCTTAGGCTTACTAAAATAGTTCAAAATAGTCCATCTGAAAAATCTACCTTGATTTCCAAAACCTATAATTAGGTCATTGCCTATTTGCTTATGTCTGCAATGGAATATTAATTGTTAGCTCGTATATTTAACAATGACAGAGGCTACACTCTAAAAAAAATCGGTACTCTACCAAACCTTAATAGTTCCGCTTTTCTCTACCGAACGATTTTAAGTTCCGTAGAGTGAAAAACGTTCCGCGTCTCCTTTCAGAGCTATTTTAAGTTCAGCAGATTTCATCAGGTTTCGCAATTTTCCCCTGAACTCTTCGAAGGTTCCGTAAAGTGGTTTCTGGTTTCGTACGTCATGTACAAATCCTCTGATAGTTTTGGGAAATGGCAGAAGGTTTCGTCATATACCCACAGAACCACTGTTGGCTTCGTGGACGAACCGAAGGTTACGTATTATTTGTGCGGAACTTTTCCACACTTGCTACACTGTAAAAAAAATTCGTAGAATAATCAACCCAAAAAGGGTTGATGAAAGTGCAACGTATAGTAAACCCTTTTTACCGTATGGAAAATTCTCCTAAATCCTTTTTTAGGATTTATTAAAGGGTTTATGAAATTCCTAAACCCCTTCATATACCCTTTCAAAGGGTTTAGGAAAGGGTTTAGGAAGTTCATAAACCCTTTAAGGGTTTATTATACGTTGCACTTTCATCAACCCTTTTATGGGTTTAGGAAAATCATAAACCATCTGATACCCTTACTAAGGGTATATGAAAGGGTTTAGGAAACCAATAAACCCTTTAATAAACCCTGAAAAAGGGTTTATGAAGGCCATCAAGTACGGATAGAATTCAGCTAAGGGTTTATGAAATGCTCATAAACCCATACAGGGGTATAGCCAAGGGTTTAGCACATACTCATAAACCCATAAAAGGGTTTAAGGAAGAGTTTAGGAGATCAATAAACCCTTTCATATACCCTTCCAAAGGGTTTAGGAAATCAATAGGCCCTTCCAAAGGGTATATGAAAGGGTTTAGGAAATCAATATACCCTGTCATATACCCTTTGGAAGGGTGTAGGAAAGTAAGAAACTCAACCCTGAACCATTTGGAACGGTTCCAGAAAGGGTTCACGTTTCCCCAAAACCCCTTCATACACCGTTCCAAATGGTTCAGGATTGAGTTTCTTCCTTTCCTAAACACTTATAACGGTTTATGTTAGTGCAAAGCACAATAAACCTTTTCACGGTTTATTATTTTCCTAAACCCTTCCAAAAAGCACATGAAAGGGCATATTGATTTCATAATCCCTTTCAAATGCATTTAAGAAGGGTTAGGAAATACTTACCATTGTATATATTGATCGAGACGCTCTAAATAAAAGAATAATAATTTTATATTAAAAGTTATACCTACCGTTATTGAACCAATCGCTCGCCGATATCTAAATAAAAGAAAAAATTATTTAATATAAATATTATACTTACTGTTGTTGAGCCAAACGTTCGACCATATCTAAATTTAAAAAAATTCACCTGACTTTAAGATTTCACTTGACTTGGCTTCAGTTCGTAGAAAATCTTTTCATGGAGCTAAATCAAGTCACGTTAAGTGATATGAAAAATTTATTCGATCAACTTAAACAAGTCATGTCAGATCGGAAAACATTTCTATATCACTTAACGTCATTTAACTTGATGAAAAAATTTTCTACCAAGTCAAGTTAAGTCAAGTGATATCGAAACGTTTTTCTATCTCACTTGACTTGATTTGACTTAACTTGGTAGAAAAATTTTTCACCAAGTTAAATGAAGTTAAGTGATATGAGAAATTTATTCGATAAACTTAAACAAGTCAAGTCAGATCGAAAAAAATGCGATAACACTGAACTTGGCTTGACTTGGTAGAAAATTTTTTCATGAAGTTAAATCAAGTGAAGTTAAGTGATATGAAAAAATTTTCCGATCTGACTTTACTTGAATATTAAACTGTTTTCGTGCAAGGGCAAAACAAGAAAACCTTGACCGCAGAATAATAAACCCTTTTTATGAAAACGTACAACAATAAACCCTGAACCGTACAATAATAAACCCTTTTTATGAAAACGTAGAACAATAAACCCTGAACCGTACAATAATAAACCCTTTTTATGAAAACGCAGAACAATAAACCCTGAACCGTACAATAATAAAACCTTTTTATGAAAACGTGGAACAATAAACCCTTTCCATGAAAAGGTAGAACAATAAACCCTGTACCGTAGAATAATAAACCCTTTTTATCAAAACGTAGAACAATAAACCCTGCATCGTAGAATAATAAACCCTTTTTATGAAAACGTAGAATAATAAACCCTTTTCACAAAAGGTAGAACAATAAACCCTTTTTTTGCTACTCATAAACCCTTTTTATTTTCAAATACTCTTTTCCTCAGAAACCCTTTCACACAAAAACCCTTAAAGGGTTTAGCAAACCTGAATAAACCTTTTAAGGGTTTAAGAAGACTTTCCAAACGTACTAGGGTTTATTGTTCTACGAATTTTTTTTACAGTGTAGTCGGCTTCAAGGTTTCGCAATATGTCCACGGAACCATTGTTGCTTTCGCGGACGATCCGAAGGTTTCCTATTATATATGCGGAACTTCTCGGCACTTTCTGGTCCGCATTAAGGTTTCGTAATATGACCACGGAACCATTGATGGTTCCCTAAACTGTAAAAAGGTTTGGAATATTTTCTGGAAAACAATTGCTGGTTTCTAGAACATTCGAGGGTTTCGTACTTTTTGAGCTTAACGATTACCAATTTATTATACATGCCAGAGTTTCGTATATTTTGTACCAAACCATTGAAAGTTTCGTAGATACTCTCGAGGTTTGGAATCTTTTCCACAAACCGACTCCTATTTTTGTTCACGATCCCAACTTTTCGTATTATTTCTACGCAACTTTTTCACACTTTCTGGCGGGTTTTAAGGTTTTGTGGGATACTGCCCAAACCAGCTTTCGTTTCGTACACTATCTCAAGGTTTCATAGTTTCTGCTCCTTAACTTTTCACAAATTTATTATCTATTTCAAAGTTTCCTGTGGCTTATCGGGTTCCCTGAGTCCAAATCCGTTATCGGTTTTTCTCTCCGAGCTTTCATAGTGGAGAAAATTGGTCGATCTGGAGTCCAAATTTCACAAGGTAGGCGTTTTATTTCAACTCTGATCTAAAGTCTGGGGTAAGTTTGATGCAATGAAAGAGAATAATTTTTCTCTTCGTTATTGAGTCGCTCATATAGAAGGTTTCAGGTAAACTTCATTTCGTAAAATAACAAAAATTGGTTTTGTTTAATTATAGAAGGCCGCAAAGATGCAATTTCAGGCGAGTTTGATCAAGTATAATTTTAAATATTTCTTTTGTTTTTGGTTCTAGGCTGATGCTTAAACGCAGTTTTAGGTAAGTTCTCTCTTCGCAAATCAAAGAATTATTCTTTTTTGTAATTCTAGGTTAATATAAATATGGAGTTTTAGGTAAGTCTGATTTTGAGAAATAATAAATTTTCGCTAATTTGTGTATTTCAGATTGTGTCAAGTAAAAGAATAGTGAAGTAAGTTTGATCTTATAAAGTGATTATATTTATTTCTTTCCGTATTTTAGGATGTTCCAATTATGGAAATCACGGGTGGCTTTGGCTTTAACCCTGTGCTGTCGCCCGCGGTATGCACATTATTCGAGTATTTCTCAAAACACGAGTACGGTATACATCAAATGAATCAAAAGTAAGATGAAATAGTCTTTAGAAAGATTTTCCTTGAATGCAGAAAATTACCCTGTAGACTATCTCATCTTACTTTTGATTCATTTGATGTATACCGTACTCGTGTTTTGAGAAATACTCGAATAGTGTGCATACCGTGGGTGGCAGCAGAGGGTTAAATGATATTTTTAACGGAACCTTTGTCGGGTACGAAGCCTTTTTTTTGAATGATTTCTAAAAGGTTTTGTACAAAACCATTGCTACGAAACCCTTTTTTTGAATTTTCGTGAAGGGGGTTGATACGAAACCTCACTTTTACAAAACCAAAAGAAGGATCTGACGGTGTACCGAGGATAAGAACCTTTTTTAGGTTCTGTGAAAAACCTATTTTTTTTAGAGTTTAGTTGCATTGGCTTGTAATGGTACCCTAACCTAGTTACTATGATCTGTAATGGGCAAGCATAGCTTTTTTCGTGTCGTCTGTAATTAAAAAAGAAAGAAATATCAGTCTAATTAGTCAAGCTTCTAATTAGCACAATTTTAAGCTCATTAATGTCTATAATGGAGGGGGAACCGGAAAAATCTCGCTTTTAAACTTACACTCGCCATTTTCTTCGAAAATATATGTGAGTTCCACAGAACATGAAACAATCAAATTTGACTTTAAATAGTAGTAATCAAGTCAAAAACTGTTTCTCTACTAGTTTTGAAAATTTAACTAATTTGAATTTGAATTTGAAACGATTTTATTTTAATTTGGCTAAATTAAAATTTTCGAAAATTTATTTCTCAATTTAATAAATTTTTTAAATTAAAATGTGGCACTGCTAATTTTGAACCATCGATAATAAATTTTTAACACTGGAAAAACATTCTTGCGGTGTGAAATTCTTTTTTCTCTAGAAAGGGTTTTGTGATTAGAAACGAATTAGACACCCTTATTTAGTTCCATATTGTACTACAAAACGCTCAAAAAAGTTTCATAGATGCTTGAAAAGTCGTTGTAAGACTTTTGCACTATGACACGGAACTTGTAAAATAGTTGTTAGCTCAATCCCGGTGAGATTAAAATGTGATACATTATAAAACTCCTTTGCTGGAATCCGTTTACCATGGACTGCGAGTCTTTGCAGCTTTTACACCACTATCTGTAATCATGCATGGAGCCTTTCGATCATGGTCTGTGATGATCTGTGGAGCTTCTCGACCACGATCTGTATTATGATGTATGGAGTCGCTAGAGAGTATCACGGACCGTTACAGAGAGTTCCCCAGTCCATCACAGGTCGTGACAGAGAAAATAATTAAATAATTAATAAATTAGTCAATTATCTAATTCATTCATGTCTGTGTTCCGGTCTGTGTTGCAGTTGGAGTTGGGAATGGGTCCAAATTTCTACCCTATATACTTTAACACTCCTTTCAGATCGTGTTTCACAGGGTGTGGGGGTGTGGACGGAGTTGGCGTGTGGATACTGGTAGATGATGAGCCATGCTCATTCGTACTCAGAAGTAATATTACACCCCACACCCACACCCTCGAGTAATTCGTTCTTATAGTTAGAACATCCGCTTCTCCAAAAAAGCTTGAAAACGTATACTGAAGAACTTGTTCGGCGATTTCCAGAAAGCGCTTTTTATGTAGTGAAAAGGTGCTCGTCCCAGTGAAAAATTTTTGGATTAAAATTGATTAAAATCAAAAAATCCCCATGGCATCAATCCGATTAATAATACGATTTTTTTGCACCAAAATCCAAATTATAATCGATTACAATCTGATTTATAATCATTTCCAATCGATTAGAAGACAGTAAAAATCGATTGGAACCGATTAAATAAGTGATTACAATTAATTATAATTTTGATTTCGGTGCAAAGAAATCCGATTGAGAATCCTGATTAAAATAGATTGAAATCTTGATTATTTCCTTATATAATCCGATTTCAGATTTGGATAAAATCCATTAAAATCTTGATTATGTCATGCTATAATCCGATTTCACATCTGATTTACAATCGATTAAAATCTCGATTATTTCATTCCTAAATCCAATTACAGATCGGATTCACAATCCACTAAAACCTTGATTATTCCGAACCGAAATCCGATTTAACATCTGGATCACAATTGATTATAATGCCCATAAAATCATTTTAGAATCTAATACGAAAGAGAGATTACCTTCAATTTAGACGAAGTAGACAGATTTTAATCGATTAAGATGTTCATTTCTTTCCAATCGTACTGCGCTCTTCTTTTTGTAGCATTCCTACATAGAATCATTCCTCTTTGAAATGTAGCTTCGAGCTTAACCACTTTTCCACCGTTGATGCTTCTTGAATTATGGAGCTCGCATGTCGCTGATTCAAGATTTCAAGCTGTGCCTTGACGATCGCTTGTTTTAAGTATCTATTCGTGCAATCGGCGCATATCTGGTTAGAGTCTTTGACAGAATAGGGTAATTGTAAAGAGTTGAGCTAAATCAACAAGTTTTCGAACTTGAACGAAGATAACTCTTCAATAATATTTTCTTGGACTTACGTTCCTTGCTCAACGTTGAGTTTCTTAGAAACGTTTGCACAATATCGAGTGTGCAGTCAAAGTAGTTTGTCAATCTATTGTGTACTGTTTTTGATGTGATGAGTTTCGATGAGTTGCATGTGTGAGTTGCTTCTAACAAAACTACAACATTGACTGGCTGTGTCCGTGCTACAATTTCGGAAAATATATTTCTGACAAATGGCGTTCTGCCTCAGCAACATTTCAGTGAACGAGAGAAAGAATTGGCATTTGATTAACGTTATGAATAAGAGTACTTAAGGAGTTTCTAGTCTTTTGCTGAATGAAGTTGTTAGAAAGATTCAGCTGTCTCTGTAAACGAACTGAAATTCAGTATTTATGGTTAGCTTTATCTTACAATGTTAGATGTGTTGAAAGACGCGTGAGTCATTTCTCGACACTAAAAGTTCGTTGCAAACTTCCAGTGGGAAACCACTAGAAACTCCTTAAGTACTCTTATTCATAACGTTAATCAAATGCCAATTCTTTCTCTCGTTCACTGAAATGTTGCTGGGGCAGAACGCCATTTGTCAGAAATATATTTTCCGAAGTTGTAGCACGGACACAGCCAGTCAGTGTTGTAGTTTTGTTAGAAGCAACTCAAACATGCAACTCATCGAAACTCATCACATCAAAAACAGTACACAACAGATTGGCAAACTACTTTGACCGCATACTCGATATTGTGCAAACGTTTCTAAGAAATTCAACGCCGAGCAAGGAACGTAAGTCCAAGAAAATATTATTGAAGAGTTATCTTCGGTCAAGTTCAAAAACTTGTTGATTTAGCTCAACTCTTTACAATTACCCTATTCTGCCAAAGACTCTAACCAGATATGCGCCGATTGCACGAATAGATACTTAAAACAAGCGATCGTCGAGGCACAGCTTGAAATCTTGAATCAGCGACATGCGAGCTCCATAATTCAAGAAGCATCAACGGTGGAAAAGTGGTTAAGCTCGAAGCTACATTTCAAAGAGGGATGATTCTATGTAGGAATGCTACAAAAAGAAGAGCGCAGTACGATTTGAAAGAAATGAACATCTTAATCGATTAAAATCTGTCTACTTCGTCTAAATTGAAGGTAATCTCTCTTTCGTATTAGATTTCTGCATGAACAAACCGATGCCTCCGAATTTGTATCTACAATGCGCAAAATCGATTCCAATCATAAATTTGAATCGACCTTCCTCTTGTACCTGGGCTGATCCACAAGAGATCGGATTTTCCGATTCGCAAATGTAACTCAACAGGATTTTTGAATAACTCATATAGGCACGACAATAAACAATATTTTAAAGATTGTAAACGACACAATCCTCGTACGTTAACAAGCTCACTAACCATGGAAATTCCCAGTTTTAGACAAACTCACATTTGGATTTTGAGAGCGATTAAGAGGAAGCGACATGCCAAATCGCATACTCGTATTCAAAACTAAGTACGGTACGTAGGTTGACTATTCAGAGAGACATAGGATGTTCGAATTATTCATCGATGGGTGGCGAAGACAATCTGGTTCTGTGATAAGAAACTTTCTGCCTTCTGAAACTAAGATTTTTACGGAGCCATACGATTAAAATTTAACCGAGAATTTTGAATCAGATTCAAAGGTCAAACATTGAGAGTTCGGAAGAACAGTCGGATTTAGTGAATAGAAACTTACTACTTTGTGAACTTTGACTATTTCTGGAACCGTGGGATTCAAGGGTTACCAGAGAAAATAGAGCTACTTTCATAGATTGGACATCAAGAGTTGCTGTCAAAAGACGATGATTCCGGCGTCCGGATCCTGCAGCAAACAAAAGGAAACGGTCTTTTTCCGGCTAATTCCACTAAAATACCGAGTGCTTCCTCCCGGAACAGCCGCACAGCACCAGGAAAATCGAAGCAGGATTCCGGACCGGGAATCACCGTACCGGATCCAAAGCTTCACAACAAAATCCACGTGAACGGATACGCCAGGAAACAACCATATAAGCAATGAACTCACTCAGGAAACTACCGCATCACCGAAGGACTATTTAACGAAACTATCTCCATCCGGCGTGACACCGTCAAGAACTACAGCATCCCTACGCGGCATCCCACTCAGCAGGAAGATTACCATGGTCTTAAACGATCGTTAACGCTATATTCATTACCCCGGGTCGATCAATCCCACATTACGATCTCATTGGAAGCAGAGTTGGCACCCGACGATCGAAATCCGATGCAATTTTCCAGCAGAAAGCCGATTGAAAACAACCATCATTAAACTGTCCGATGCCAGGGCGCAATCCATGATGCCGAATTCGCACTCTTCCACCTCGATAACCTATTACAAAATGTCATCAGAATTTAGCTCAAAGTAGAAATAAAAAATCTACCATTACAGCTTTTGGCTCTGGGCTGGACTAATTTTCTGACCAATGGGAGCCCGCCTCGAAAAAGTAACTACATATTCGGGTTGCTGGACCCCACTAACCTATTACAAAGTGTCATCAGAATTTAGCTCGGAGTTGAAATAAAAAATCTACCATTACAGCTTTTGGCTCTGGGCTGGACCTATTTTCTGCGCAATGGAAGGCTGCCTCGAAAAACTGACTTCATTAATTCATTGTAAACACTCGAATTCGACATCAGATATGAAAGATACTCATAAAATGATCAGCCTTATAGTACTAGCAATAAGGGAATCATCATATTTCATTGAACACCTAAAGTCATTGTTAAAATTAGAATAACATTCGAGATAGAAACCAAATTGAAGTAAAAATATTTTAAGCACTGCTCACATAATAATTATTCACTCATTTCGAATTAACCCAAGGTTTCAATTCATTGTGGAGATTTCAATTCTATTTAGGATGAAAATCAAATTGAAGTCGGAATAATCGAGAATAACGACGTGATAATCAATCAATGGATTTCATCGGATTGAAGATTTCAATCGATGATATGGATTTGGATTATATTTCAGAT